>MU224730.1:215840-233214 GCA_018584345.1 Thuja plicata | reverse complement strand
TTATAGGAAAACAACCTTTTTAATATAAATATTCAAAATTTACAGATGCTTCCTTTCTAATCAAATTATGTTTATGTTTTTCTTACTTTTCATGAGATTCAATCCTATTGTTTACTTGAAGTCGGCTCAAGAGGACTTCATTAAATTTAGTATCCAATATCACTATTGGGAAGGTTCATATTTTCATTTTCTAAACAAAAATTAAATTATAATTCTATACATGGCATAATTAACTTAAAGTTGGTGCAATATGAAAATTGTGTGCTTAGAATAATGGCTAGTAGATGGATGACGTGGGTGGGATGATGACAACGAGCAATTATCAAATTATCAATTTGCAGAATGGTTACTCTCTGCAAAACAAGGGAGGTTGTGAAGAGGCAGTTCTGTAAAAGACTTGCACAATACTTGGAGTTGTGTCATCAAAAATATCACACAACAATTGACCCTAAATGGAAATGCATAAGCTCTTTTGCAACTATATTCTCATTTCTTGTCCTTGCCCTAATAACACACCTTTCAACCCATTCATTCCAGAAAAGCATTGAACTCTTCAAGTTAGTTGACGGAAATTCCAAGACGAGGACCCACATATTGAAGCCAACACAATTATGCAAACGAAACATGACCTTATCTCTACCCTATGACTTCTAAATAGGCATAGGCCTCCCTTCAATCCAAATCCCCAGTGTCATTTTATATCAAGAAGAAACACCAAACATGCAAGAAGATAGAGGGCTCCCAGAGCAGTAAGGAGGCAAGGAGGCAAAACACAATGTAATGAGCCCAACTTGGCTCTGCTAATAATTCGACTTGTTCTCGTACAAAATACAAATTTCTAGCACAACTCCTCTATTTAATATATTCAAATTCTATTCAATATATCTCAGCCAGTGTGTACACTTATTTTAAAATAGTTTATTTAATTAATTTCTAGAAATTGCATTCAATGTATTTGTTCAACATTACAGAATTTACAAATATCTTGAAACAAATACTAAACAATGTATTTGTAAATACCGTGCACCATAATTGTTTGATAATTGCTAATGCCACTTTGCAGACCCCACACGATTTCTAAACACATTCACCAGCTCCCATGCGACAGCTTGTGCACACGCCCAAATTCTTACACCAGTCGATGCTTATATACTCCACGCGGCTCCAAACTGGGTTACGCGGCTGCCTATGGAGCGTGGTTCACACTGTCACTCACAACGCAGAATGTAAGTCTGCTAGTATATACTTGAACCTACTATCACCCGTGAGTGCTGGAGTAGATACGCCCACCAATCGGCCTTGCTTATTATGTCGTGATAAGGAGAGACCTTAATCGCCACCCGTAGCCACTGTGTTATTATGCCACCCAGCTGCTAGTCTCTTTCACTATGATGATATTGACCTCTTTTGCAAGACATAGTTCAACAAACTCCACCTTTCAGAATTAACTCTTTCCTTCGAGTTACAGACAAACAGTATGGATGAAGAGTTGATTATACAAAAGCAATCAATTTGCAGATTAGCTTCAAAAGAATCAGTCTTCTAGAAAACTAATTTGACCCTTATACTTCAGCAAGGGCACAGATTTCAGAACAAACAAGAATAATTCCCAAAACCAATTTTTATATAAAGTATTCGATGATCAACTCTAAGAATGAATCCATATTTATAACCCTTTGGTAGCCATAGTTTCCAAAATGATATATTAGTTAACCACTCTCGGGGATAGCAACTTCTAAATTATAATAATAATAGAGTATTATTATAATAATATGGCTTTATTATTAATTAATAACATATAGTTAATAGTTAACATTAATTAATTAACAAATATGCACTCAAGTGATAAAATCTGCATTCACTGTTGGTAATGACTGATCAACCTAGTCACCCACTGCATTGCCAAAAATAGTAACTGGTCCAGACTAACTTACTATAAATAGTAAGTCCAGACTTACTAAAAATGGCCAAACTGTTCACTGAGACCCCCAAAACATGCTGTCAACTCACGAGGGTCGCGATGATGAGCTGGCCACAATCAAGCTCGTAGAATATGCTAATTCGGGGACATCACAGTCCTCCCTACCTGAAATTGCTTGTCCTCAAGCAATCAAGTATCTCACTAAAACCTCCACCAGGATCCCATAAGAAACACGTGATATCCCTGTTATCTCGGAACCAACTGTAAACCCATAACATCAGCAGCATCAGTAACATAACCTGTATCATAACCCCAAGTGCCTGCGCTGATGAAGTGGAGATCTGGACATTACCAGGCGATGACTCAATAGGAGAAATCATCATGCCAAACTCCACTGACTCTCCCTAGTTATCCTGAAACCAATCCATCTTAGGTACAAACAATCTCTGCACTTGATGTAAATCCCGAACATGTGAGTCAAAAATGAGGTTGTAAATACTCAACACAGTATAGACTCGATCCCCTGTAGGATCATCATTGGCCTCATCCTCATGTTGTTGCGATGACTCCTCAATCTCATCTGTGTAAACCCACATGCCGTAGTTCACTGCCCCTTTGGCCTCAAAGCACAAGTATGACCTTTAGAGAAAGGCCCCTTGCACCAAAAGCAAAGTTGTCTCCTCCTCAGGTCCTCTTTGGAAGCATCATCAAATCTTCCCATTGACTTGCCCTTGTCCTCAACAACTGGCGGGGACTCCTCATCAACAGGTGGAGAACTAGATGACTTCGGGACACCCTTGCTCCGAGATGATGCCTCAAGATCCCGAGCCTTCTTCGTTGCTTCCTGTAAATTGGGTGGGTCTAAAGACTTAACCCATCCACGGAGTGGCTCTGCTAACCCCTCCAAAAATAACATCACTCTCCTCCGCTCTGATATATCATATACCATGACGGATATGTGCTGAAACTCATTGATGAAGCCCTCTAGACTAGTTGTCTACCGGAACTGAGCCAATTCTCTGAAATAAACCTCCAGGTCTTTTTTGTTGAAGCGCTCGATCAGCCTGTCTATAAATTCCTGATAGTTAGTAATCTGGTCATGATGTAGCAATCTCAATCCATGGTACCACCAGTCATGTGTAGTCCCATCTAAATGAAAAACTACAAATCTAATGGCGTCCTCCTCAATCATCAGACACAAGGCGAGGTAGGTGTCAGCTTGTGGATCCAAGCTCTAGCAGTGACCCTACCGTTGCCATGATCAAAATGTGCTAGCATCATCTTGCTAGCCACCTGTCTCATATCATTCTGCCCCATCCTTTGTCTATCATGTGCTGGTCTTCCCCTTGAGTGCTCCCATTTTTGTGTCAAATATCTATCAAAATTTAGATTTTGCTTCAAGGCTGGAGGAAGGGCATCCCATTCAGCATAGTGCCTGACTATATCATCAACAAAAGGGATATTTTCAGCATTAGCACTAGCTGCATCAGTCTCTGGTCTCATAAATCTAGGCCCCTGGGGTCTATACTGATCTCCCCTATCACCTATCCTATCTGCTCTGTCATCTCTCCGAGCTCTATGCTCATAATCCCTATGCCTGTCGTCAATCCGCGATTTATGTGATGTGACAAAAGCATCACATGACCTCTCCCTACTCTGATCCCTTGGGATTACAATCTGTCTCAATGTGTCAGAAAGCTCATGTAACACATGAGCTACATGATGCTGGCCTGCTGCTAGGTTCCTGAAGGTTTCCCTAGCCTCCTTATCTATATCTGCCTCAGCAGTAGTTGCGGGTCTTGCAGAGCTTGCTAAACCGCTTGGATTGTTATCATCACCACCAAGCATTGTGCCAAACTGAATATCTGCATCTTCATTTGGTGGGGGTGACTATTCTCTTTGGTAGTAATACCTACCGGGAATAAATCTCCTATCGTATGCCATGATTCAATTCCCAAATAATAATAATAAAAATAAACCCTGATTTCCCTGCAGGCTGGTAGGAAACTGGTGCAGGAGCACCTAAGGTTAGAAACATTTCTAGGATAGAAAGCTTTTCGGTTTGTAAGGTGTTTTGTTCCACCATTCTTGTAATGACTGAGGTCAATCGGTGAACAAACACCATAGTTGCTAAATAGTTGCTTTCTAGTTTAAGTGTGTGTTGAGGTAGCTTATAAACCTCTAGAAATCCAACTAAAGCTCTAGCTGCTGAGATTTGGTAAAGTGACACTAAGTTATACTGGTGCTCGGGCAACTCTGTTGCTCGGTAATGCTACTCGGGAATCTTGCTCAGTTTATTCTAGGTTGCTCGGGTAAGCTGTGCAGAATGCTTGGGAATGTCGCTCGGTAATGTCTCTCGGGTTATACTTGGTGCTCGGGGTTGTTGCTCGGTGATGCTTTCAGATTTCGGGTTGTTGACTGGCGCTCGAGTATTGAAGACAGTTTATTTTGACACTCGAGACTGTTGCTTGGTTATGTCGGTTAACGACCCAGGAAACGTGGGATGTGACATTTGTGACCAGTTGGGTCAACTGCAACGACTCTCATCATCTCGTTTTTGTCTTTAATAGATAGTGACACCTATTTTAGTGATGGGAGGGTCATTTATGGCTCGACCATGCCATCTGTGCAAGGTGGTTGAAGTTGTTAAAGAGCACGAGATATTTTGGAGATATTTCTGAGAGATAGACATATAGCTGAAATCTTTCGTAAAAGAAGTGAGAGTAGACAGAAAAGGAGGAATACATTATATTTTGTAATAGATTAGAGTTTGTGAATATAGAGAAAGCATTTGGAGAATTATCTTGAGCTTTTGCATGTTGGTTTCCATGTGCAGTGTGTATTGTCATGTTATTCAAGTTGAACCAGATGGTTTAGCTTGGAGGGTGGATCTATCCTATTATATTCCACAACATGAAATAGTAGCTTTACGGTGAGAACCAGGTCTAGAGCACTTGAGGTGAAGATCTTAGTGACTTCCTCAAGTTAGGGTTTGGTAATACCCTATAAGGTCTGTTCAGAGACCTTAAAGAAGAGTCAAGCTGACTCTCAGTAACAACTAGACTTGGGATTCTACATAAGATTGGTATTAGAGCAAGTTAGAGAATTGGGCTTGTGTTGTTTGGGTGTGATTTTTAGAAGAGTCTGTAAATTCATCTAGCATGGTGTCTAATGTAGAGCTGGCAAGAGATGTCGGAGAGTAGAGAGAGGAGAACAGACTCCTGAAGGAACAATTAGCCGAAATCGTATGCAAGTTAGAAGAAGTGCAGCTTCGAACTACAACAGTCAGTGAGCTGATGGGAGAAGTTGATGAGAAGGGTAAATTAGTGGTCGAGGAGGACATGATCCCAGAGCCAAACCTTGTGCTTCAAGAAGAGCCATTCTTGAAAGCATTAAAGGCAATGAGTGGCAAGTCCCTAGAAGGTGTTCCTATATTTAGTGGCAAGATGGATCCAAAATTAATCATGGAATGGATAGAAGGTCTTGAAAATCACTTTGATTGTGATAGTGTGACTGAAGCTCAGAAAGTCAGAATAGCCAAGACAAGATTGAGAGGAACTGCTCTCACTTGGTGGAAATTTGTCCAAGATGAAAGGAAAAAAGGAGGAAAAAACCCCATAACAGGTTGGAAAGGTATGGTGGCAAAGATGAAGGAAACTTACCTTCCTGATGATTATGAAGTGTAGTTGCACAAGAAAAGGTAGAATCTGAGGCAGAAATACTTAGAAGTTAGTGCCTATACATAAGAGTTTCATAAGCTATGCTTAAGATCCCATGTGATGGAAGAAGAAAGCCTAAAGGTGGCAAGATATCAGAATGGCCTCAAATGGAGTATTCAAGAAGAAAACAATCTCTTAAGCCCCAAGACTGTACATCAATGATATCAACTAGCTCTCAAGGTAGAATAGAAGTTCAAGAAGAAACAAGATTCAAATAGTAGAGGCAGAGGAAGAGACAATAGAGGTCATAAAGGAGGATATGGAGGAAGGAATCCTGAAGCTATGAATCAGAGTGAGAACAAAATCATAGAGAACCAAGGAGAATTTAGTAATAGTAGAGGTGGTTACAATCGAGGAAGAGGTTCAAATAACAGTTCAAGAGGAAGAACTGATAACCAAGGAAGATGATCTTACTTCTCTTCAATGAAGTGCTATAACCATCACCAGTTTGGGCATCCTGCATATCGATGTCCTGCAAAGAGCTCTGCTACACAAGGAGGAGAGAAAAGAGCTTACTATGTGCTAGAAGAGTTTTCTAGCAGAAAGATTGCAGAAGTCCCCATAGGATCAGAAATGAGAGAACATTTGATGGTTCAGAAATCACTTCTCAAAGAACCCATCAAAGAAGAGCCAAGCCAAAGAAGATCTTTGTTTCAAGTCAACTGCAAGGTACTCGGTAAGGTCTATAAAGTTATCATAGATTCAGATTCTACTCATAATATAGTTTCCTTAGAAGCTATTGAGAAGTTAAAATTGACAAGGATACCTCACACTAATCCTTATAGAGTTACTTGGTTGAATAAAGATCAACATGTAATAGTCAATGAACAAGGTTGAATAGAATTTTCCATAGGGAGGTATAAGGACAAAGTTTTGTGTGATATTCTGCCCATGGATGTGTGACATCTGCTATTAGGTAGACCTTGGTAGTTTGATCAAGCTGCAATGCATGATGGAGTTAAGAACTCCTATTCCTTCAAGAAGGATGGAATAACTTTCAGGGTGGAGTCAACCTTGCAAAAAGAGAAAGAAGAGAAAAGAGGTCCCAACCTACTATTGGTCAGTGAGAAAGAATTCTTAAAGACATTAGAAGAAGATGGAGTAGGCTTTTCTTTGGTTTTAAAACCAAAAGGTGAAAAGGGAAATAAGAGGGAAGAGTTGCCTTTAGAGATCAAAAGGTTGTTAACTCAATACCAGGCCATAGTTAGTGATGGTCAACCAACTATCCTACCACCTGAGAGATCTATTAGTCAACAGATTGACTTTATTCCAGGAGCCTCACTTCCAAATAAAGCTGCTTATAAGATGACCCCACAACAAAATCCAAAGATTTCTAACCAAATCCAAGAACTAATTGACCAAGGGTTGATTAGAGAAAGCATAAGTCCTTGTGTTGTTCCCACAGTACTAGCCCCAAAGAAAGATGGTACTTGGAGGTTGTGTATCGATTCCAGGGCCATAAATAGGATAACTATCCGGTATTGGTTCCCAATACCAAGGATAGAAGATTTGATGGATTGTCTTGGTGGAGCTTGATATTACTCCAAGATAGATCTTAAGAGTGGATATCATCAGATCAGAATTAAAGGGGGAGATGAGTGGAAGACTGCTTTGAAGACTACCGAAGGACTGTATGAATGGCTTGTTATGCCATTTGGGTTGTCAAATGCCCCAAGCACATTTATGAGGTTGATGAATAAGGTTTTGAAGGACTTCATTGGAAAATAGGCTGTAGTGTACTTAGATGACATCCTAGTGTTCAACAAAACAAAAGAGGGTCATCTTAGACATCTACTAATGGTAATGCAAAGATTGCATGAAAAGTTGACAATCAACTTGGAAAAGAGTGAGTTCATGAAGCAAGAGTAGGTGTATCTAGGTTTTGTTATCTCAAAGGGTAACTTGAAGATGGATATCAGGAAGGTGGAAGAAATCTTGAATTGGCCTACACCAAAGTCAGCAACTGAAGTCAGAAGCTTCCTGTTGGTTGTATTCCTAGTTCTGGTCTATTTGCCCAAAATTTTGTGATCCTCATGCTCTTTTCTTTCCTAAGGTCAGAAGTCTTTTAGTTCCTTGTAATATCCCTGTTGAAATTTTTAGGGTTTTTAGGTCAAAATCCATATGAAAATGCAAAACCTTGAAACCCTAGGTCCTGCTCTAAGCCAAAATGAGAAAAACCCTAAATATGTTCATCATGTTTCTATTTTGGCGTTACTTTTTTGAAACAACTTAAGTCATGTGTTTTAAACCATAGTCGCCTTGTCGCGTGATTCTAATAGCATATTCTTTTTTATTACGAGACTTGGCGATTGACTTGTGTCGAGATGTCTCTCAAAGAAATGGAATATTCCTTTTGTTTTATGAGACTTAGCGGAGCCCTTCAGTCGCGAAGTCTCTAAATAAAGAAACATGTTAGCAATTAACGAATGGGCCCACAGATAAGTCGCGGGGTCGCGTGAAAATGCCAGTAGTTAGTAAAATATTACGAGACTTGGCGATTGCTTCAGTTGCGTGGTCTCTGAATTGGCTAGCGGATAAGTAAGTAGCATAAAGTTCATGTCGCGTACTCTCCGAAAGAGATTGTAGTCAAGTAAATGATGTCAAGACTTCGCGACTAACCGCATGCAGTCAGAGATATGACACAGTCGGGTGGTCGCTGGATTAAGATGCTAAGGAAATTTTTATGCAGCGATTCAGAGACAAGAAATGGACGGAGACACGTGTCCAAAAGTGAAAGGATTAAGAGGTTTTTCGCGTGGTCTCCCAAAAGGAATGAATTCATCCAACGATTAAGAGACTAAAGTTATAAAGTGCTTTGTTGTCGCGTAGTCTCTAAATTAAAACCAAAATAAAATGCTTGTCGCGTAGTCTCTGAAAGATTTGTCAAACTAACATTTATACTCAGCGATTAGGCGACTAAGGTTAGTCACGGGGTCTCATAAAGAAGAAGTAACATTGAGCGACTTGGAGATGACTGTAATAGATAAAGGTAACCGTCAGTCGCGGAGTCTCCAAATAAATTGAGTTAAGTTTTTCATCCTGCGACTTTGATTTCTTCAGTCGCGTGATCGCCAGAAATAAACTATGGTTAGCCAGGCAAAGAAAGTAACACAGTCGCTTAGTCTCCAGAAGAATTGAGGGTTATAAAGTTGGGTCAGCGACAAAGAGATAATACATAGTCACATAGTCGCTTAATATGAATTTTCAGAAAAGGCGACAGTTGCTGACATGACAACATCAATCATTCGGCGTCCAATGAAAATTCAGAATATTGATTGATGAATAAAAAGGGTAGCTGAGATGTATGATAGAGAGACAATCACATAGAGACATGTCATCACCTTCAAATTTTATAAGGTTTTTCCGAAGATACACATATGAATTTGATTTCCTGTCACACTCATGAACTACGGCTAGGTTTTCAATCAATTTCATAGCATGCTGAATTGAAGACAAACTTGATGATTTTTCAAATGATGAGCCGTGTACTTGAAGCTGTTACCATAAAGAGTTGATTGAAGGCTCATTTTTAACTTATCTTGCATTCAGAGTTACAGAGCGAAGAAGTGCTAGGTTTTCTGAATTGAGAGAAGAAATTGGATAAGTTGCAGGATACTCAGTTGATTGTAAAGTTTTGAATTTGCTGGGAACAGTGCACAGAGAAGAGAAGTGAACCCTGAGAGAAGATTTGCTTCAATATAGGTAAAGAGAAGAAGATTGAAACAAAGCAAACATGAGTAGAGCAGTCAGTGTAGCTTCTACTAGTGGAAGGAGCGACGAGATAGATGATGATACTAAAGGAAAAAGGAATTAATTTGATGAATTCCTCAAATTGCTGCCGAGGTCTACAAAGAACAAAAGGGAAAATGCAAATGTTCTGACTGATGATTACTGCGATATCAAAGATGCTGACACTCCGGGATCAAAAGGTTTTTCCCTTTTCAACTACTTCTATAACAATTCTAATAAGGCCATTCCAGTGTCAAACCCTTGGACCTGTGGTCTGGCTAGGTTAATTGTCCCTGACATCTATATAGATGTAGACTTGTTCTTAGGTCTTGCTAGTCACTATGATGTCCTGTCTAGGACAATTAAGAAAAATGATGGCACTGCCCTGCTTATCCTGAACATAAACTCATTTATGCAAGACTTTGGCTTGTATAGTACCATGTCCACTAAAATTAATCCTACTAAGCAAGAGGAGAGATATAGGTTAAAGCCTGGAATTGCTAGAGGACAATTGCAAAAACACATGCATAAGGAGGTTAGAAACCATCTTACTCCTATACTCGGGACAACACCCTATTTCTTCAAGGACTTGCATTTCTATATTAATTATATCGCCTATTCCCTATGTAGAGTGTTAGGGAGAGATGGAGGAGCTGAGAAGATTAATGTTGGGATTCTAATGATGGTGCTCAACTTACAAGAGGTGCATTCTAGCACCAACTATGACTACATACAATACATCATTGATGAGATGCATGAAGGTTTTGTAGCAACATAGAAGAAGATGAAGGATCCCAAAGAGAAAGAACCTAGGTTCTTTCACTATTCTATTCTGATGCATCTACTTTTACATTTCAACTTTGGGATCATGGATGTGAACAATTTGGATCCTCAAAGGATTTTTAAGGATAAGCCTAATCCCATTCATTTTTGGGTTAGGATTTGGAACTATACATCCAAGGATTGTGATTACTGTGCATTTGAGATTTGGGTTGTATATCCAATAATGCAGAGCATGGGCATCAGCAAGACAAGACTCCCTATCAAGGTGCTCCAACTACTGAGGCCTTGTGAATATGTAGACAAATGGGAGGGAGATCATAACTGGGGAGACTTCTTCCTTGAGGAGAATTTTACCATGATCAGGGCATATGGATGTGTGCATCCACTTTATATCTTGCCCTACCATGTGCCATCAAGAGTTGCTGCCATGGAATTCATCTGGAAGCTTTTATTGACAGATAATGAGCATTTTTCACCTCACAGGAAAGGGACCCTAACCCCTAGGTAGTTTAGAATTTTCAATTTCACTATTGGTAAAGGTGTCATTGATATAGTCAGCTAGTGGTTGGAGAGTTGCAAAATTGGGGCAACCTCAAATAGGTACATTGATCCTGAGGGTTTCATGGTAGGAGTCAGAAAGCTTCTAACCCCCACAATCCCTAATACAAATGTCCATTGTACATGTATAGAAGAGGATGCAACAAGAAATCTTCTTGATGAAGATGAAATCAAAACAAGAAGAGAGAGGATTCAGGAATTACTGAAGCTGGAAACACAAATAAAGAGAAATGGATTGGCTTTTGGAGGCTTCTATCCTGATTTTTCCCTACTTTGATAGAATCAAAGCCATGATTGATAATTTCTACGTTCTTTGTGAGCAACTTGACAATGTTCTAGATAAGAAATGACCCCAGGAGCCTGAAAATTCATAGTCAGAATATAAAAGTGATGGTGATGGTGACTATGCCCGTCCACCTAATATGATTAGCCTCAAAAAGATGTTGCAGAGGTACCACAGTTGCAGGAGTGGAGGGCCATATCATTGACCTAACAGAGGTCTCCCAGCCAGACGATGTAGAGGAGCCTTCGGCCAAAAGGCAAAAAGTTGACATAGGACAACCTCCAATTGTTAGGCAAGAAAAGAAAAAGGATAAAGTAGGTGCCTTGGTTCCTGGAAATAGGTTATATGATCATAACCTAAGAAAATTGATCAGACAAGGAAAGAAGCAACAACTAGATGTAGAGGAAAATATTGAGTTGCCTCTCAAGTCTTGTATTGATGAAAGATTACTACATCAACAACAACTCTTAAGTGATGATGGTTTCATCAAGACTGATGAATTTAAAGATTTTCTAAGTTGGCAAAAGAAAGAGGAAATAAGAGCTCAATTGAAATTTGATGGTGAGGAGACAATCACAAATGAGGCTCTATTGGCCCTACAATCATATGATCCTGACAGTGAGGATATCTCACCAGATGAGGCCAGGCAAATGGTGATAAACAGTGGCATATTGCTTGCTGAGGGCTGGTACTTAGCTTCAACTTTCATAATTGATCAAATAAGGAAGCAGCCAGATTTGAAAATGGCATGTGAGGTACAAATGGGAGACATGATAAAGGGTTTTGGGTATGCCCAAAGTCTCAGGCCTTTTCCATGTGGAGCCTTTTCCCAAGAGATCAGAAACCTTAGTTAGTGAACATCCAAGAGAATATGGTGGGTAATCAGATGGTTTGGTCTGTGTAGAATACAGGGGATTTAGAGATATCCTAGATTATGACACACTGGGCACACTTAAATGAGGACAAGACCAAGCAACTTTCTGATAAGTGTAGCATTTTGATTGAATAAATTAGTGCTTTGGTAAAAGACAGGGAGATGTGCCACATCAAGATACACCAATAGGATAAGGCAATTGCTGAGTTGCTAAAGCAACTAGAAGAAAAGCCTAAAGTGGTGTATGTACCTTCACAACCACCTTTGCAATTTGAGGAGAAAGCAATGTCAGAGGAGGTGGTTGAAAAGGATGACATTGGAGAAAAGAAAAATGAAATAGCTTTAAATGCATTTAGATGCATTTTACAACACAGGATTGATATATTGAAGGATAAGACAGATGTCATCCTCAATGCATATAATAAGTTGCCTACCCTACATACAGAGATAACAGGGTACCTTGCTATATTGAACCCTTATTTTGTTAATTGGTCTCTTAGGGTGCAACTATTTGAGAAGCTTGCCTTTTTGCAGGTTTTAAAATCAGATTTACCTGAGGTGGTGACAGAAGTAGGAGATGAGATTAAAAAGGTCAATGTGGCCTTATCATTCTTCAAAGGCAAGTTGAACCAAGTAGAGGTTAAATTGAGCCTGTTTTCTTCATATTTCAACATATTTATTCCTTCCCTTAGAGGAGAAGATGATCAGATAAAGGCCTTTGAGGTCTGGAAGAATGAGTTTGACAGTAAGATGCCTAATAATGAGGCATTCATTTTAGGATCTGATTTAGATATTGAAGGCTTTAATAAATTTTGGATGAGGCCTTAAGAGCTGAAACTGACATCAATAAATTTTTGATGGATGTTAAGAGAATTACTGATGTTAGGTGGGAAAGGCAAAAGGCACAGGTACAAAGCACTTAGGACATCAAGTGGCCAACTGAAGATGAGGTGACAGCATGGGACCTAATGACTATGCCCAAGAAGAAGAAGCCTGAAATTGAGGAGGAAATTCTTGATGAAGAGTAGAGGAGAACACCTAGCGCCTGATCATTGAGCACAGGGAGGTTAGCTATTTATGGAGATAAGTGTAAGTTAGCTTGTAATGGCGGTCACTTAGTATTGATACAAATACCAGAAGCTATCCTGAACACTGTCAGACAAAGGTGCCATATTCCAGATAGGACAAAGAATATCAGATCTTTAACCTCTGTTTTTGTCGTCCCACCGCTTCTTCATTCTATTCTTTTGTCTTTTCTATGCTTTTTAGGGTTAGGTTCCTTAAACCATCCAAAGCTTGTTGCATCCTAGAGATAAAGGATTCCAAGATGGTTAAGGGCCTATATATAGGATCAAAGTTGTAATTGTAAGGGGGATGAAATATATAGAAAATCAACTTTTCTAGACTTCTGTATGTGTCTTTCAAACTTTCAAGCTTTTATGTACTAAAGAAGGATCATATTAATAAAAATATAGTGCAATTCTACTCTATCTTCATTGTTGTCTCTTTAATTATTGTGTATGCTCTTTTATGTTTGAATTTGTAAGGCAATTTCAAGCATTTTAGTTAGAAGGTAGCTATCTAATCAATTGCAAGTTTCTTTCAAGGAAAGAACTAAGTTTTGTAAGTGGTTTCAGGGAGCATAACAATAGTTAAGGATTTGATACAATATCATAGAGATGATAGGATAATTTGTAAGGAATTTTATCTGAATTGTATGTAAGTTGTAAGGCACCTTACAATATTTTGCTTTTATGTATTTCTGTGAACTTTAAATTATTGACTCTATAGGCCAAAGGAAAGGCACTGGTCTAGGAAGTGATTTGATAATCTGTCATTATCCAAACATTCAAATACTATTCAAACCAATCATTTTAGAGTATTTTGTGTAAAATCAATTGTATTCCTAAAAATTACAGTTGAAGTTTGTTGATTTCGTAAAGTGACAATCAAATAGGTTATTCCTCCTAGATTCATAAGAGTTATAAAAGGAAAGAAGAATGTATTTGTTGATTATTTTTCTATCTGCTATCATTAGGATATTGATTTGGATTGCCAAGCTTATCCTTAGAATAATCAGAGTTGTCTGTATTGTTATATACATGTCCATCTAAAATAGAGCATTGAGCACATAAGGTTCAATCCACTCTAAAGATACTGTTAAGACAGTAATCAGTCATAGGTAAAAACTGCCTGAGTCAGTGGATCTCAAAAAAGGAGGTGGTATTAGGTATACCCAGTGTTATCAAGAACCTCATCAATTAGTGTTTTTTCCCTTGCTTGTGTCATAGTGTCAAAGGGCATTAAGGGGTCATAGAGTTGTTTAAGATTTCAAATATCTTTCAAAGGCCTAGCAAGAAAAAACACCAACAAATTGGCGACTCTGCTGGGGAAGTTTTTTAACAGCATATTTAGAAGCTATCCCAGAATCTGGTTGCAGACAAATATTCATAGAATACCAAAGAAATAATTTTTTCTTGTTTCTGGTGGTTGTTGTCAGATTATCCTTTGATAAGTATTCATTTATCCCAAGTTATTTGGTGGCGACTCTAAAAGAAAATCTCTGAGATTAGTGTAAATTGAGTGAATATCTTTCAATAATGAATACTAGGTCAAGGATGAGAATAGATCCTGAGAAAGTATTATATGGTGTACTTCCATCATCCTCAAGGATGGAGATGTCCTGGAGAAAAAAGAAAAATCCAGTTAAGATGGATGAGACCCCTCCAAGAGGTAAAGGGGGCAATGTTAGGAGAGAAATAAATGCAAGTCAGCAGTCTCATGATGGAAATACTTCAGATTATGAAGAAGCGGCTGAAAGGGTATCGGAAACACCCACAGTCACCTCTACTTCAAGTGAAAGAGAAGAGACTAGTACTTCTAATTCAGATTCAGAAGATTCTCCTTCTGATATGCTAGCAAATGAAGAGAAGTTTATTTTGAAACAGCTAGGCCTGGTTCAACAAATGAAGAAAGAAAGAGAAATGAGAAAGAAAAAAAGTGACCCTAAGAATGTTGATAAGAACAGAAGAAAGTCTTTAAAGTATAAAAGATACAGAGAAGTCTCAGAGGGACCAAGAAATATCAGTCACTCATAAGGTTCCTATTTCACAAAAGGATAAAGGAAAGCAAAAGATGAGTGAAAGTAGGAATCAAGAACCTAAGTTTCAAAAGCCTTTAACTGAGAAAATGTCCAAGTTGGACATTGATTTGGAAAAATTAAGAGTTGAAAAAGAAACTATGGAAAAAATGTTAGAGAAGGCTCAAATGGAGGCTGCCACTATTGAAATGAAGAAAAAGATAGATTTTTTACAGTCCTCAAAATATGCTTATGCTGGCCCGGAGAGTGTTACTGCTTCTAAAACAAGTGCCACTATTACTAAGGAGGATGATAGCTTTCAAAGGAAACCATTGCACACTGAAAGGTACAAAAAATTTAATTTTGTTGGTATACCTGGATATCCTAATGCTTTTCCTAAAGATGTGGGTGATATAGGAGAAAAAATCCCTAAGTTTGCAGGTAATAATGTTATATCTTGTGAAACACATCTTAAAATTCATTGATTTTTTTGATGATCTGAATATCACTCATGAGGATGTATTGATGAAATTGTTTGTTCAGTCCTTAGTTGAAGATGCAAGAGAATGGTTTAGAAGCCTATCTAATGGATCTGTTGTCTCTATGGATGAGTTGATTGAATTGTTTAAAGATCAATATGGAGACAAAACAAATAAAGGATTTTTATTAAATGAGTTCAATAATATTAAAAAGAACTATAATGAGGAAGTCAGAGTTTAATACAAGATTTCAGAGAGCTATGCACAAATTATTTCAGAAGATAAGGCTGGATGAAGAGGTATGTTTAGCAACTTATTTGAATGCCTTTGATTCTAAAATGGGATATGCTCTTAGAGATAAGAACCCTAGAACTCTTATTGATGCTTATAAAATATCAGTCAATATTAAAATGAATAGAAGAGTATCTGGTAAATTGAATAGGAGGGATGACTCAAGGATTAGTAGGAGCAATTTGAAAGAACCAAAGTATAAAGAATATAAAGCTCCCCAGAACAATAGACCCTCTTATAATGCTACCTACAATCCTCAGAATAGGATGCAAAACCATCCTTATGGTACTTAGTTCAAGGATGGAAAGCCTGTTACTATACTTAGAAAAGATAAAACAAACAACAGAACTCCAGACCCTCTTCACAAAAATTCTGTTCATTTTTGCAATGATGATACTTGGTGTGAAGCATGTGAGGCCCCTCATAACCCTGATTTTTGTATTGTTTCTCTAGACTTAAGAGTGAGTGAAGAATAGGGGAATGATGATGGTGAACAGTGTGATCATAATGTGACCAATACCTATTCATGCCATGATATAGACTCAGACAATGAAGAGGAAAATCATGATTATTATATTTCACAAAGAAGGATGGAGAATCATCATCAATAGATCTTATTTGATAGTGAAACTGAGGAAACTGACGATGATATAAGATGTTACGCCCAAGACAATCAAGATGTTCCACTCATCAGGAAAGCTTCAAATGAAGAGAAGGCTAGAATCACTGCAGAGTTAGTGAATAAGGCTAGAAGTAATTACCACTTGAGGAACAGGATGGTAGGTGGTGCTAGTAGCCAACCCTCAGGTGTCTTTATAAAGGAAAATAAAATAGACACTAAATATGTGTAGAAAAAATATGGACCTAGTGAAAATGTAAATAAACATAAGGTCAAGATTATTACAAAAGCCATAGAGCCAAATGTTGTACAAGAGGAAGATGTGAAAAGACAAGAAAAAATTGTTCCTGTTCAAAAGATAGAAAATAAAAAGTTAAAAGAGTCAGCTCTAAAAGAACACAATGAAGAAAATGATGTTACTATTGACAAACCAAAATTTTCAGATATGAGATACACTCCAGTAGATATGGGTCAATGTTTTTCCCAGATGACAGTTAAGTTCCATTTCTGGAAATGATGAGAATTAAAGAACATAAGGAAAAAGTAATGTCATTATTAAACAGTGTACCCACAATAAAGGT
Source organism: Thuja plicata (assembly GCA_018584345.1). Taxonomy (NCBI): domain Eukaryota; kingdom Viridiplantae; phylum Streptophyta; class Pinopsida; order Cupressales; family Cupressaceae; genus Thuja; species Thuja plicata. The sequence goes on along the minus strand of MU224730.1, from coordinate 216,298 downwards.
TCAGAGTCCAGTAGATGTTTCCAAGAGGCCAACTACCAAGGGAAATGAAGTAGAGGTGTTGACATCTGAAATGTCTCAAATACTCTTGAATGCAATTTCTTCCCCAAAAGTTGTTGACCCATTTTTTCTCTCATTGATAATTAATGATAAAATGCTAAAGAATTGCATGATTGATTCAGGAGCCTCTAATACAGTTATGCCAGTTGAAATCATGAGGGTAATGGGGTTACAAGTTGATACACCTTACAGGAGATGCAGAGCTATGGACTCTAGAGAGGTCCCTGTGATTGGTACCATTGAGGCTATGCCTTATAGACTAGCAGTATGCCCCGATGTAGTAATGACTATGAATGTTCTTGTGGTTGACATACCACCTCATTATGGCATGTTTCTATCAAGAAAATGGAGTGCTTCAATGGGAGGTAGTATACAAAATGATTTATCATATGCTACTTTCA
>MU224730.1:170221-206655 GCA_018584345.1 Thuja plicata | reverse complement strand
AGAAGAAGAAGCCTGAAATTGAGGAGGAAATTCTTGATGAAGAGTAGAGGAGAACACCTAGCGCCTGATCATTGAGCACAGGGAGGTTAGCTATTTATGGAGATAAGTGTAAGTTAGCTTGTAATGGTGGTCACTTAGTCTTACTATAAATACCAAAATCTATCCTGAACACTGTCAGACAAAAGCGCCAGATTCCAGATAGGACAAAGAATATCAGATCTTTATCCTCTATTTTTGTCTTCCCATCGCTTCTTCATTCTGTTCTTCTGTATTTTCTGTACTTTTTAGGGTTAGGTTCCTTAAACCATCCTTAGCTTGTTGCATCCTAGAGATAAAGGATTCCAAGATGGTTAAGGGCCTATATATAGGATCAAAGTTGTAATTGTAAGGGGGATGAAATATATAGAAAATCAACTTTTCTAGACTTTTGTCTGTGTCTTTCAAGCTTTCAAGATTTTATGTACTAAAGAAGGATCATATTAATAAAAATATAGTGCAATTCTACTCTATCTTCATTGTTGTCTCTTTAATTGTTGTGTATGCTCTTTTATGTTTGAATTTGTAAGGCAATTTCAAGCATTTTAGTTATAAGATAGCTATCTAATCAATTGCAAGTTTCTTTCAAGGAAAGAACTAAGTTTTGTAAGTGGTTTCAGGGAGCATAACAATAGTTAAGGATTCGATACAATATCATAGAGATGACAGGATAATTTGTGAGAAATTTTATCTAAATTGTATGTAAGTTGTAAGGCACCTTACAACATTTTGCTTTTATGTATTTCTGTGAACTTTAAATTATTGACTCTATAGGCCAAAGGAAAGGCACTGGTCTAGGAAGTGATTTGATAATCTGTCATTATACAAACATTCAAATACTATTCAAACCAATCATTTTAGAGTATTTTGTGTAGAATCAATTGTATTCCTAAAAATTATAGTTGAAGTTTGTTGATTTCTTAAAGAGAAAATCAAATAGGTTATTCCTCCTAGATTCATAAGAGTTATAAAAGGAAAGAAGAATGTATTTATTGATTATGTTGCTATCTGCTATCATTAAGATATTGTTTTGGATTTCCAAGCTTATCCTCAGAATAATCATAGTTGTCTGTATTGCTATATACATGTCCATCTAAAATAGAGCATTCAGCACATAAGGTTCAATCCATTCTAAAGATACTGTTAAGACAGTAATCAGTCATAGGTAAAACCTGCCTAAGTCAGTGGATCTCAAAAAAGAAGGAGGTGGTAATAGGTATCCCCAGTGTTATCAAGAACCTCATCAATTAGTGTTTTTTCCCTTGCTTGAGTCATAGTGTCAAAGGGCATTAAGGGGTCATAGAGTTGTTTAAGATTTCAAATATCTTTCAGAGGCCTAGCAAGAAAAAACACTAACACTTCCATGGTTTGGCACAGTTCTACCAGAAGTTCATCAAACATTTCAATGAAATTAGTGCACCTATTTTAGATATCATCAAAGGAGGTATGAAAGCCAAGTTCCAATGGAATGAGCAGGTCGATGAAGGATTTGAGTAGCTGAAGAAGAGGATAGTGACTCAACCGATCTTGACACTTCCTAGTTTTGACAAATTGTTTACTTTGGAGTGTGATGCTAGTAACATTGTTGTCGGTGCAATCTTGAGTCAAGAAGGAAAGCCAGTAGCCTTTCATAGTGAGAAACTTAGTGATGCAAAGAGGAAGTATTCCTCATATGATTTTGAATTGTATGCATTAGTGCAAGCACTAAGGAAATGGAGACATTATCTCCTTCCCAAAGAATTTGCAGTCTTTACTGACAATCAGGCTTTGAGTTTTCCAAGCTCACAGGATAAACTAAGCCATAAGCATATGAAATGGGTGGAGTATATAGAAGCCTATACTTTCACCATAAAGTATAAGAAGGGAGTGAAAAACAAGGTAGCTAATGCATTGAGTAAGAGATTACTCACAATACAAGAAGTTCAACTAAGGAGCATTGGCATTGAAAGTTTTAAAGATCTGTATCCAGCAGATGAAGATTCTGCAGTAGCAGACATGGTATGTCAAGAGTATCAAAATCATTTTCATAGTGAGTATTCAGAGTATACTCTTCAAGAAGGTCTTCTTTTTAAGGGAGGAAAAATCTATGTACCAAGGGTTCCATGAGAGAGAACCTAGTACAAGAAAAGCATAATGGTTCCTTAAGTGGACATTTTGGGTTGAACAAAACTCTAGAGGTTGTCAAGAGGTATTACTATTGGCCAAGAATGAATCAGGATGTCCAAAAGTATGTAGAGACTTGTATGGTTTGTGAAAAGGAAAAAGGGACATCATCCAATGCAGAATTATATCAGTCCCTTCCTATCCCAAAAATAGACCATGGGAATGCCTTAGTATGGATTTTGTAGTTGGAGTACCGAAGACCAAGCAGGGAATGGACAACATCTTTGTGATTGTTGATAGGTTCAGCAAGATGGCTCACTTTGTGCCATGCAAGACCACGCATGATGCATGTTACATAGAAAATATGTTCTTTAGAGAAGCAGTAAGGATACATGGATTACCTTTGAGTATTGTATCAGATAGAGACTCCAAGTTCATGATTCATTTTTGGAAAACCTTATGGCAGAAGCTTGGTACTAATCTTTCCTTTAGCTCAATATATCATCCACAGACCAATGGTCAGACTGAAGTGGTGAATGGAAGCTTAGGAAATATTTTTAGATGCCTCACCAAGGAGTATGGACAATCATGGGATCAGTAAATTTCTCAAGAAGAATTTTCATACAATGATACAGTCAATAGATCCACTTGAAAGAGACCTTTTGAAATAGTGTATGGGATTCATACCAGGGGTATATGTGAATTAAGGGATCTTGGAAGCAATGCAGAGAGGAGTGGGTATGCTAAAAATTTGTTCAATCCATGAAGGAGGTCCATGACTCAGTTAAATAAGCATTGGTAGAGAGTACAACTCACACCAAGTAGAAGGTAGATGCAAAGAAAAGAGATATTCAATTTACAGTTGAAGATTTGGTCATGGTGCACCTAAACAAAGCACGGTTGCAAAAAGGAGTTTCGAGTAAACTTCAAATGAGGAAGATAGGCCCTTGTGCAATATTGGAAAGATATGGGTCTAATGCTTATAAAGTTGATCTTCTTGTTGACATAGGATTATCTCCTATTTTCAATGTGGCAGATTTGGTATCCTATAAAGGACCAATTCCAGAAGGAGATTCTGATCTCACAGCAGATACCAAGGATCTCAAAGCACTCAAACTTCCTGTTACACTGAAACTAAAGGCATAAGAGATTATGAATTCAAGAGTTTCCACACAGACTAGAAGGCAGACCTATATGGAACATCTGGTCAAATGGCAGGGACAAGTGGATTTAGAGGCTACATGGGTGCAAGAAACTGATTTCAAGAAGTTAGGAATCAATCCTGACTTACTCCAATCACTTGGAAGCTGATTTGTTTTTTTTTGGGGAGTATGGTGCAAGAACACCTAAGGTTAGAAACATTTCTAGGATAGAATTTTTAGTTTGTAAGGTGTTTTGTTCCACCATTCTTGTAATGACTGAGGTCAATCGGTGAACACACACCATAGTTTCTAAATAGTTGTTTTTTAGTTTAAGTGTGTGTTGAGGTAGTTTATAAACCTATGGAAGTCCAACTAAAGCTCTAGCTGCCAAGATTTGGTAAAGTGGCACTAAGTTATACTCGTGCTTGGGAAACTCTTTTGCTTGATAATCATGCTACTCGGGAATCTTGCTCAGTTTATTCTAGGTTGCTCGGGTATGCTGTGCATATTGCTAAGGAATGTCGCTCGGTAATGTCTCTCGGGTTACACTTGGTGCTCGGGGTTGTTGCTTGGTGATGTTGCTTTCAAATTTTTGGTTGTTGACCAGCGCTCGGGTATTTAAGGCAATGTTTATTTTGACGCTCGGAACTGTTGCTCAATTATGTCAGTTAACGGCCTAGGAAACATGAGATGTGATGTTTGTGACCAGTTGGGTCAACTGCAATGGCTCTCATCATTTTGTTTTTGTCTTTGATGGATAGTGACACCTATTCTAGTGATGAGAGGGTCATTTATGGCTTGACCATGCCATTTGTGCAAGGTGGTTGAAGTTGTTAAAGAGCACAAGATATTTTGGAGATATTTCTGAGAGATAGATATATAGTTGAAAGCTTTTGTAAAAGAAGTGAGAGTAGATAGAAAAGGAGAAATATATTGTATTTTGTAATAGATTAGAGTTTGTGAATATAGATAAAGCATTTGGAGAATTATCTTGAGCTTTTGCATAATGGTTTCCATGTGCAGTGTGTATTGTCATGTTATTCAAGTTGAACCAGTCAGTTTAGCTTGGAGGGTGGATCTATCCTATTAGAGTCCACAACATGAAATAGTAGTTTTACAGTGAGAACCAGGTCTAGAGCACTTGAGGTGATGATCTTAGTGACTTCCTCAAGTTAGGGTTTGGTAATACCTTATAAGGTCCATTTAGAGACCTTAAAGCAGAGTCAAGCTGACTCTCGGTAAAAAATAGTCTTGGGATTCTACATCAAAAACCACTCTGATACCAGTGTAATGAGTCAAACCTGGCTCTGCTAATAATTCAACTTGTTCTTGTACAAAATACAAATTTCTAGCACAACTCTATTTAATATATTCAAATTATATTCAATATATCTCAGCGAGTGTGCACACTTATTTTACAATGGTTTATTTAATTAATTTATGGAAATTTCATTCACTGTATTTGTTCAGCATTACAGAATTTACAAATATCTTAAAACAAATACTAAACAATGTATTTGTAAATACCGTGCACCAGAATTGTTTGATAATTGCTAATGCCACTTTGCAGACCCCACACGATGGCTGAACATATTCACCGACTCCCATGCGACACCTTGTGCACACGCCCAAATTCTTACACCCTTCGATGCTTCTATACTCCACGCGGCCCCAAACTAGGTTACATGGTTGCCTATGGAGTGTGGTTACGCTGCTCACACTGTCACCCACAATGCAGAATGTAAGTCTACCAGTATATACTTGAACCTACTGTCACCTGTGAGTGCTGGAGTAGATCCACCCACCTATTGGCCTTGCTTATTATGTTGCGATAAGGAGAGACCTTAATCGCCACCTGCAACCACTATGTTATTATTCCACCCAACTGCTAGTCTCTTTCACTATGATGATATCGACCTCTTTTGCAGGTCACAGTTCAACAAACTCCAGCTTTCAGAATTAACTCTTTCCTTCCAGTTACAGACAAATAGTATGGAGGAAGAGAAATTGATTATACAACATCAATCAATTTACAGATTAGCTTCAGAAGAATTAGTCTTCTAGAAAACTAATTTGACCCTTATAGTTCAGCAAGGGCACATATTTCAAAACAAATAGGAACAATTCCCAAGACTAATTTTTATATAAAGTATTCGATGATCAACTCTAAGAATGACTCAATATATATAGCCCTTCGGTAGCCATAGTTTCCAAAATGATATATCACTTAATCACTCTCTGGGATAGCAACTTATAAATTATTATAATAATAGAGTATTATTATAATAACAGATTATTATTATAATAATATGGCTTTATTATTAATTAATAACATATAGTTATTAATTAACATTAATTAATTAACAAATATGCACTCAAGTGATAAAACCTGCATTCACTGTTGGTAATGACTGATCAACCTGGTCATCCACTGAATTGCCAAACTGTTCACTGAGACCCCCAAAACATACTGTCAACTCACGAGGGTCGCGATGATGAGTTGGCCACAATCAGGCTCCTAGAACCTGCTAATTTGGGGACATCACACACAAATTGAATAAAACAAGTGCCGGCACCAAAAAATCCTTCCACAAAATAACCATCAACCAACTTGATAGCAAAAATAAATGGAGAAAAGTCTAAAGAATGAATATAATCTCAAAATCACCTTTTGACGGTGATTTTCACAACCCTCCAGTCCAAGATCTCAAGAATCGAGCATTGATATGTATGTTTTGGAATCTTGTCCCCCCAGAAAATACTCTATATGAATGGGTTGATTATCATTGAGAATGAGTAAATGATGTCTTCTTTTTAGATCGGGACTTAGTGTGTGTAATGCAGGCATTTTACTTTGGTTAATTGTCATCTAGGTACAAATTATACTTAAGCTTATTTAGGGAATTACATATGATTAGTTGGAGTATTTCCACTTTAAGTTGACTTATCATGTTATCATTTTATCATATCTACTTATAATAGATGAACTTTTCCACTTTCGGAGGGTAATCCACCTTTTGTGGTCTTATCACTTTATCACTCTCCACCTTTGTAGCACATCTTGCACATACTTTGGAGTGACACGTCCTTTAGTACCGCATGTGTTGGGGAAGGCTAGAGCTTGTGATGTCATGCTTTAAAACAAGAAGCTCTCACCAATTGAGCCAGACCAAAGCTCAAAAAAAAAAATTCTTTATTATTTAATAAATTTTTTAGTAGTAAAATATTTTTTAAAACTTTTTTTATAAGTTTGAAAATAGAATTTTTAATAAATATGCAAATTGGGGAAAAAATTTTGTCCACCTACCATACCCGTTGCAATGATCCATCTTCCAATTGGCAGTCGAGGGGTTAGTTACTCCTATATTTTCTTGGCACATCAGCCCAATCAAAGGGTATCATCAATGGTCATTTGCATCACATTCTATTGGTAGCATCATCATCGGTTGCCAGATTTGTATTGTCACGTGATGTTGTATTCTTTTGCATGAGCTATATTGTACACACACTAATATAAAGTATCATTTTTATTTTTACTTTGTCATTGATGACATATTTGATGTAATCCTCTTGTACTCAGTAGATTAGGAAGATCTTGTGAGACTTGGTGCATGGCTCCAAAGGATACTTAGAAAACACAAATCTACCATTAGTGATGCATGACTCCAAATGAGACTTAGAATGTAATAATTAGTATTTGGAAGTGCATGACTCTAGTTGAGACTTTGAATGTACCAATATATCATTAGCGATTATTCTATTGATGCTCAAGCAAGTGTCTCCATGCCTAATCTATATCTATCATATTGTTGCAAGTTATTCATTATCAATTCTTCATCGATAATGGTACCTAGTTTTGTCACACTATGACATTCTTGGTGCAACACTGACTCTCTTTTCTTCGTATGGAGAAATATTGGTCATCATCTTGGACCGTCTTTGTAGAAGATTTGGTGAAGGGGGCTTCATGGTCTCTCTTCTCTCTCATTCATTATTGGAAGCATTGCTTGTTTTCATGTATATTTGGAGGATATTTTTCTCCCATGTGGTTTTCTCTCTTTCTTTGTTTGTGAGAGATTGCATTTGCATTTGTACATGGGTACCTAACATGGCCTAGTAGATGGGACCCATCTTAAATTAATAGCTTTTGTACATTCTCCCTAAGTTTCACTTGAAGGGGGTGTTGTAATTAAGGCATTTTACCTTGGTAAGTTGTCATCTAGGTACTAATTACACTTTAGTTAAGCTTATTAGGAAATTGCATAGGATTAGTTGGAGCATTTCCACTTTATGTGGACTTATCATGCAATTATTCTATCATATCTAGTTATAGTGGATGGACTATTCCAACTTAGGTGGGTGATCCACCTTTTGTGGTCTTATCAATTTATCACTCTCTAACTTTGTTGCACATCTTGCACATACTTTATTACACATGGGAGGATGATCTTGTAGACCTTATGGCAAGGCATATTGTCAATTAGTGCCAAAACACTTAGTTATTTATATGGATACAGTGTTGACCAAGCCAATATCTTGAAGTGTAACCTGATCAGTTGCAGTGTCGACTGAGAAGTTAGTTCCAAATAGTATCACCCGAGTCACCAATGTTACATGAGTGGCATACCATCTCTGAGTGATCAATGTGGCCTGAACACCCAGTGTTGACCGAGTGCAGAGTTGCTAGTCCACTATTTTGCCCGAGTGTCAGTATATCACCCGAGTGGATTACTGGACCCGAGTATCAACATTGGGCCGACTTAGCATATATTTTTTGATACTAATTAAATATGATATGTAGCCGACTTGTAGAGGTAATTGATTTGGATAAGATATATATGTAAGATACTTTGTTTATGCAAATTGACAGAATGCAAGAATGAATATATGAATGCGAATATGAAGTGGCAGATTGATTAGAAGGCTACAATAGTATAAGGAACAACAAAGACTCATCTACCACATTCATGTGATCAGTATTACTTCCAAGGATCTTATTCAGAAAATCAAAGTTGCATAGAAGATCATTCACTGGTTCATCCTAACAGGTGTATCAGTCAAAATCCTTTAACAGGGTGGACTTAACAGTCCTTCACAAATCTCCTAACAGAGTGCATAATTTACTGTATTGTATAAATCCTTTCACAAGGTGGACCTAACAATCCTTATTTCTCCTAATAGGGAAGACCATCATAAGTGGTCAATTGTAAGCCTTAACTGGCCAAATTTATTACTGCAGTTTTAAATCTTGTGGGTACCATCCCCACCCCAGTTTTACTTTCTATTTGGAAGGTTTTTGGGTAACCAAATATTGTGTCGAGTGTTATGAATGTTTATTGCTTTTTTTCTCCATGCATGCAATAAGATTAGACAATCTAATAAAGGATAAATTAGAATAAGTTTTATTGGTTCCTGATTCAACTCCCCTCTCAGCCACTTAGCCTACAATATATTTCCAACAATTGGTATCAGAGCAAAGGTTCTCTTATCAGAAGTTTAACAACTTGAGAAAAGATCAGAGGCAATGGAAATATATAGACTGGAGAAAGCCATTGAAAATGTAAAGATAGATCTACAAGTGGCCATGGATCAAATCAAAAAAATCAAGGAGCAACTCTCTCATTACATGAAAAGAAGAAAATATTTAGCAATGCAAATGAATGAAATATTACATAGAAGAAAGAATTTAATATTTATGCAAAGAAAGAAGTTCTGAAGAAGCTGATGTAGCCATTGAAAACCTACTTGCAAAGAATCTCAATTTACTTGAAGAAGTCAGAAAGCTAAAGAGAGAACAAGAAATTCATTCAGTCAGAATATGTGAATTCATGGAACAAAAGAATCAAGCAGAAAATGACAGAGATATGGAAAAATAAGATAAAAGATTTCCAAGTACAAGATTAGAGGAAAAAAATGAAATCCATCATTTGTCACTTCAACAAGTAGATATGATAAATCAACTCAATAGTGCAAATCAAGAAGTTATCAATCTGAGGACTGAAAATGAAAGACTACAAAATGATCTCAATACTGAAAAGAAAACCATTGAGAGTATGATGAATTTAGAAGTAAGCATGGATCAGTTGATAGATAAAACTCAATTCAGACATCATGGACAGACTGGATTAGGTTATACTGAACAAGGTGAATCCTCACAATAAGTATCTCAAAAGAACAAGAAACCTACTTGTAATCATTATGGTAAGTTAGGTCATACATCAAATAGGTGTTGGAGAAATGCATAGTCAAAGTTTAATGGAAAATACTATAGGTGCAACAAACATGGACATGGGGCAAGTGAATGCAATGAGAAATCTAAGTTTGAAGGAAAATTTTTCAATTGTAACAAACACGGTCATAAGTCTTCCAAGTGCATAACTAAGAAATGGAACCCTATTGAACAATTAGCTAGAGCAATTTTTGGTTGGGATTACAACACATGGAGTAGATGTTGTCATTGTGGTGAGTGTGGGCACATTGGTGCAAATTGTGCAAAGACTCATCTCAAAAAAAGGAATCGTACTAAGAGATGTTATGTGTGTAAACAACTCGTTTGTCTAAGCAAGAATTGTATGAACAGAGAAAAAGTGGATACTGGTTTTGAGAAAGGTAAAGAAAAAGTTTCTAAAATCAGAACTCAGATGATTCAGCAGTGGGTAAGGAAGTCTTTTGATAATTCAGACCAAAACAATGAATGATCAAATGGCACCCAAAATAGTGAATTGGGTGGATCCACCATCTCTGAATAAAGATGCAAGGAGATAACTTGAACTATACATACAAGCCATCATACATCAATTCTAGATATGCTAGCAAGTCCAAATCTTCATATTGATGCACTAGGACACATTATGGTTCTAACGGAGTCAGGATCTCAGTTACATCCGAGTTAATCAGGCTTAACCGAGTTAAGTTGGGTTGTATGGTTTCAAAGATGCAAAGTTAGTTTTTTCTGAGCTTCTGAGTAAGTCTGGGAGAACTACCTGAGATATGAGAGCTAATATGTACAAAGAATTTAATGAAAACATATGATTAAATTTCTCATAAATGGTGGAATCGAAGGGTTATTGTTTACAGTTTGCAGAGTGATTATGAACTTTTAGCGATTGCAGAGAGAATTTGTGTTTGAAAGCTTTAGTAGTAGTAAAATTTTATCAATCCTCTGAGCATTATGGCATCTTCATCCACTAGTAAGGTCAAGAAGGGATCCCAGATGTTAGTGAGAAATGATGTATGAAAATCGCCAAAGTTTAAACTTCATCTAGAGATTGCAGAAGAGATAGATCCAATGGGATCCCATTCCCAAATTCCTCCTAAGGTACTGTTGATTCATGACATCCAAGCTTTCTATCATTGCAGCATTCAATAGCTAGGCACATTGGAGATGAATCAAGCATATGAGGAACTTTGTGTGAATGGAAACCTGAAGTCGGAACATAAAAACCTTGAAGTCAAGGGTTTAGCCCACATCTTGCATATGCCGAAGAACTTTCAGATAAAGTGGATTAGGTTTATTATGAGCCGTGTTCATGACATGCATATCTGGTTGGAGAAACTAGTAAAGATCACTAAGATGATGGTACACCAAGTGACAGGGTACCCAATGGTCGACAAACCTAAGGAAAAAAAAACCCTACCCCAAGATGACCTAGCCAAGAAGACTCTTTCTGAGTGGGATGTAAGAGGCATGAAGTTGAATGGAGTCACTAACATGGAGCTGAAATTCAGAATTTATGTGATTGCATACAAGATATACAATTCAAGCTGACCAAACAGTGTACCATGTGAGGCTGTGGACTTGGCATGCAAAGTGGTGAAGAATAACCTATCATTCAACCTAGCCAAGTTGCAACTCATCCAATTGAGAAAAAACATGAAGAGCATCCGGGCATCCAAGACCAATTCGTGTAAGTTTGGTTCACTCCTGGTCTGCATATTATGTTATGTTCAAAATTTTTTCCCTTCTAAAGGCACACTTATATGGAAGAAGGACAGGCCTATAATTTATCAGATAAATGAGTTCATAGAAGAATTGGGAGATAAATTTGAAAGCATCATGAATGCTTACTTTGAAAGTTTCAAAGAGAAAATGCAGAATAGATTTAGAATTCCCAAACAATTGGTAGAAGACTATATGGATGACATATGCTTCCAAGTTGATTGTGATAAAGTATACATTCAAGCAGTCAAGCCTAGGGTTGTATGGGTGAAACCTCTTGCATATGAGGTTAACATTGATGAGACTAGAGACATCATTGAAGCTCTTGTAAATGAGCCTGTTGATCCTAAAGAACCATATTTTGGTACTTATGAAGAAGCTAAGGGAAGAATACCATTGGAAATTGAGATTCCTAAAATCTTGAAGAGAGGAAGGAAGAGAATAGAGAAGTTTGGAAAGAAGTATGTCAAGAAATTAGACTCTCCTCCTTCGATCACTAAAAACAAAGAGGATGACATAAAGGTAGAAGATGAAGAACTTGAGAAAGAAGAAGAAGAGGTAGAAGTAGAGCCTCCTAAGAAGAGAAAGAAGCTAGCCATCAAGAAAACACCAAAGATCTCTATCCCTGTCTTCACTGAAAACAAACCCAGAAGATATAGAATAAAATTGACAATGCTTAAAGAAGATGAAGAAGAAGATACAGTTACTTTCAAGAATCCACCACCTAGCTTTGAGCAAAAGGTTAAAGAATTGAAAGAAGGTAGTGGCATGGGATCTCTCAAATCACCAAAGTATGCTTCTAGAACCAAGGATGAGTAGAGGATGATTGAGGATGCATTAGTAGATAAAATGGAAAGATGGAAGTATGATCCATTTGAATTGAAAAGCCATATGATTGAAGACCTTCTGAAGGCAATCACCATTCACTGGCACAATGCAGTTTAGATTGAAAAGGACATCAGAAAGAAAACCTTGAAGCAAAGAGGTAAAAGATTCTATGAGTAAATATGATAATAATCACATTCCAAGGTTTAGGACTTTTCAAATCTTGAGTGAGAAAATAGAGGATGTTATGCAATCCGCAACAAAGGTATGGAAGACAATTTTTTATGACTACTTGGCTAAACAATTGTCTTAGAAACCCATAGCACTAGACTGCTTATTTTAGGATTGGACACCCTAAATGGTTGCTAATTAGATTATTCAATCTCATTTAATTATCAACCAGGGATGTAAACTTGGAATGACATTTGGAAAGTATATGCTTCAAACTCCATTGATTCTCATAGCTAAACCTATGAAATTGAAATGAATTAAGCTTCAAGAAATCTATGCTAACTCAAAAAAATGCTCTTACTCTAGGAAAACACTAATCACGGATAGGAATTTCTCTACCTGTCTATGCTACAGGAACAGTCTAATAGTTCTGTTACTAGTGGCTGCAGGAACAACAGAGTTCTATTTTACTTCTCTAAAAATATGGAAATGATTTCTACTCTAACAAGGGAATTCACTTACCAAGTGGGCCCCCTTGGATGAGTGAATAGAAACAAAATCAAGATAACAGAATTGAACTCAACTTGTGCATTCTATTCATTCATGGGAAATACACTTGGATAAAATAAAACAATATTACAATTGTATCAGCTTCTATTCAGAAAATAACAACTAACCCCACTAACTTTAAAGAGTTACAATAATCATCTTATTTAAAGGAAATCTACAACTACTCCCTAAATCTAAGATCACTCCATTAATGAGGATTGTTACAGATACATAATGCTTCATAATAGAAATATCATTCATAGAGAATAAGTCTTCCCAGAATATAGTACGTGGTGCCTCTAGATCCGTGCGTTGTCTTTAACAGGAAACTGAATTGACTCATTCTTCCCACGAAGATCTTGCAGCAATGTCTTAACTTACTTCAACCACTTTCTCAACCTCTTTGACATGATGACATCTTTGCAGCAATGGTTGGATTTTGACATCTTCAGTATCACGATGTTGATCTTTAATTTTCCACGACTAATCCCTGCAAAATTATTAATGCACACACAACCTCTGAGACATACATACTTTCATCATTAATATCAGGAAAGAAGTGTTAGGTTCTAATTAATACTCTTGCAAGGCACATGGTTACAGGAAGGAAACTACCCACAAACATAGCAGAGGAAATAGTATCATTCATTAGCATATAACTACTCCATCTTATCATTTCATCCATTAGTTTCAAGAAACTATACTATGTTGCCTTATCATCCACTTTACTACTTATGTCCTTACATATACAAAATATACACATAAAACCATAAGTTTAAGTATCTGTTTTGCAAGAAAACTACTAGAAATAAAATAAAAATAATTTGAAAAGATGACCTTTAAAGAGGCTCATCATTCCCCCCAATTGTCCTATTGCTGGTCCCCAGGAATCATGAAGTTGTGTATCCTGGCGCGTAGCCTTAGGTCATTGGCAATATTTTCTCCTGACTCATCAACAACATAGTTAAAATACCCATGATTTTCCCAAAGTCTTTCCCACCTCTACACTTCTGTATCCATGTCATGTTCTTCTGCACTTTCATTTACTGCTAACAAAGTCTACAGGAGAATAGGCAGTTGGAACCCTAATGGAATCCAGTAATTACACAGTGTTCTGCCCAACATTATATACCATGGAACTTGACGAGTGGCAAGAGTCAGGTTCTGTGGAGAATGAGGTTCACAAACCTTTAGATCATGTGACATCCTCACCCATTTATGCCCAGAAGCAGTGATTGTAGCCTCAATATTCTGTGATGAGTATTTTTCGCAGTTTGAATATGCTTTTTCTCTGACCGAATAGACCTTGCTGGCTCCACTTGGGTTCATAGTGTCTGAGAGCCAGTCAAGAAGATTTCATGTGGAATGCTAAACTTCAGGCCTCATTAGTAAAGGTGTATCTATTTCACTATTTCTGTATGGCAAGGCATGATGTTCCTTGCTTATCTCATTCTGCATCCAAGCTATCACTTCTCTTAACTGAACATCTCCCCCATACAATAGTGAATTCTAGTCCCTGTCATCTGGTACAACAACATTATGTAAATACAATCGACATAAAAAAAAATTTATGGACATGGGAGCTGACTAAAATGTATCATAGAATTCATGAGGTTTTGAAACAGAAGGATTCAATCCTTCTACAATCCTGGTTAATTTAAAATTGACAAATTGTTCCTTGAGGAACAGAGCATAGGCTAGAGATGGTGACCTACATGCCATAGCTTCAAGAATCAATTCAGTAATATGCTTAACCCTTCTTTCCAACACTGCAATTTGATCTATATTCTGATCTAATTGATGAGCTTTCTCATCAATGGTTCTTTTCAACTTTTCCTTTTCTAATTTTTGTTGTGCCCTTTCCCGTACAAAATTTTGGTACAAGCTCAACCTTGCAGCTAATGGTGTAGATAAGTTTAGAGGTGGCATGAGTCCTGGATTAAGGATATCAATCCATCCTAGTGCAAGATGAGGGGTTTTAACTACCTCATTCTGGGTGGAAGTCTCCCCTTTCCATATAACAAGAGTTTTTATTGCCTTATCCTCTTGACAAGATTTAGCTGCTTTAGCTAGTGTATCTAACCCATCCTTGCTTATTTCATCTTACACATTTCAACAACATCCTCATTAGTTATAGGGAATTCATCATCAGGTAGGTTTTCTAAATTATCAACATTATCTTGCCCAATAGAGTCATCAAAAAATTCCTCTGTCTCCTCAGAATTCCTATCACTATCTATGAAGATATAATAAATATTAGGATCAGTTGTTGCTTTAAAATTTTTATGGTGGGAAATGGTGTCACTATCTGTACTTTTCTAAACCTTTGCCTCAGAAGAGGACTTCTCTACAGAATTAGAAGATTCTATATTCACAAATTGAATAGGAGACTTTTCATCTCTGATGATGTTGGTAGAAAGTCTTGTACTCTTCCTAGCAGGGGTTTAGAAAGAGAACAAAGGATCTTTGTGTTTCCTCTTGCTGGCGGACACTCCTCCATATTTTCTATAGGAGGTTCTTTTGGTGTCACTTCCTCAAAAGAGGGAAAGGATTCATCAACTTTGTTACTATCATTATCACTATGTGGCTACTATTCTAGAATTAATTCCTCTAAGCCTAGGGTTTTACCCTTGTCTTTCTTGGAAGCAGACCTAGTTTTCACGGAAGGTGGGGTGTTAGGAATGTCATCAGTCTCCTTTCTTTTTCATTTCTTCTTATTAGGAATAGGAGTACTAATATTGCAATCTCTTTTCCTAGATGGGTTAGGTTTAGAGGAAGAGGCTTTAGAAATGGCCTCTATTCGTTGAATTACCTTGCAAACCCCCATTGTTGTGTTAACCTTTCTTCCTATACCCTGGCCTCTAGGGCCGACCACTCTAGCTAGAACCACTTCATTCATTGCTAAGAATTCATCCCAAGTCCCAATGAATTTCTTATTTAACTCCCTTTCTATAATTAATTTGATTAAACAATGATGGGAAATAGACTAAAATTTTCCTGATTGAACTAGAGAAGCTTGCTTTTTCACAATGTTAAATAAAAAGATAGATAGATTTACTGGTCTATCATCATGGCGGAGGGTGTTCAAGATCTTGAAATGCAGCTCGTGGAGATATTTGTAATGGTCTTTACAAGTGAAGTATGATATGATGAATGTAGTTGGCTGCACGTACTCCATGGGAAATTCTACCCTTGAGGTACCCTGCTTCTTTTCAATGTCTAACTGCAGATCACCATGCAAGGTGAACTGTGCCCTAGCTGAGCGTAAATCAATATCTTTAGACCATTTCTCTCCTTCCTGTGGCATTCTTGTTACCTCTACCACAAAATCCTCTATGAACTCAATTCTTAACTCCTTTACCACTGCAAACCCATTATTCAGAGTGTTTAGAAATTTCAGAGCAATTTCTTTGTCAAATCCATTAAGGCTAAGACAGTAATCCAATCATCCTTTCCTTCAAAACTTTTCACAGTTGGTTGGGTCTCCAAGTAGAACTCTGTGGTCTATTAGCTCATGCCTCTAAAGGTATCCTCCCATTGGTATTAACATAAATTTGTGTACAAAATATCTATAGAAGCTAAAAATGGAAATTGCTACAAAATCAAGGTGTTGCAGACGAGAAAATAAGAGTACGAGATATCATTTACTTCTAGGTAATTAAAAGCGAATGATATTTCATAAATACTTTCATGCGTGTAAAGGCCTACCACCTTAAACATGTTGTGAAAATATCATCATTAATTGAACTTCAACTTTTAAAATCTTTTGATTGCTTTCAAATCAAATCATGATGACGTAATCACTGGGTGACAGATGGCTTCACACATGACGATGGTCATCTTGAAAAGACAAGAAATAAATTTCATCCTTTACATGCTAATTTCAAAATTTGCAAACAAATATTAAATAATCCCTCCCCCAACTAAGTGTGAGGCATAAATCCCACCAGGCCATTGCGTGCAAGAGTATAAAAATAAAAAGAACACTTAATTCTTAATAAAAATGAATAAAAAAATATACGAATGAAGGTATGTGTCACTAACCTGTGAAGTGCTATAGGAAGAGTGTTCTAATATGTGACATGCACTGATGGAGTGATACAATGGTATGGAAGAAAATGGTAGAGAGAAGAGGTGATGTGGATTTTATTGTGGAGAAATTATTTCACAGGAAGTTAAATATTTATTATGGAATCATTGATAAAAATCAAGGATTAGTGGAAACCTAGGTGGAAGATCCAGATTCTACTACTGCAGGAGTGTTACTGTCATCATTGTGCTAGAACTACTGCAGGAAGTCTTTGTGACTTACGGGCTTGTGGTAGATCTTGAGGCGATGCCCATTGACATGCATTTTTAATCGTACAAGATCAATGGTGGAAAGCTGAACCACTTCATTATAAAAAACTGAGATTATTTCATAAGGTCCTAGCCATTGGGTCTGAAACTTGCCTGGGGTATGCTGGTAGCATTAGTCATAGGGAAGGGCCCAATCACCAATGGAAAATTTCTTTTCCTTGATGAATCTGTCATGCTACTTCTTTCACTGCTTCTGAATTAATTCTGTATTGTGAAGTGTAGACTTCTGATACTCATCTAGTCCATGAAGTTGTAGGAGCATATCTTCTTGTGCCTTGGTAAGGTTAATGTCTAATTCCAATGTCATCCTGAGAGTCTTTTGTTGAAACTTAATAGGCATAGATGCAAATTTTCCATAAACCAGTTTAAAAGGAGTAAAGCCAGTTGTTGTTTTCCAAGTTGTTCGATAAGCCCAAATGGCTTCAGGAAGATGGGTAGCCCAGTCGTTCTTGTGAGCAGCAACTATTTTAGTCAGGATGGATTCAATCTCCCTATTTGTGATCTTTGTCTACCCATTGTCCTAAGGATGGTATGGGGAAGATTTATCATGCCTCACTATGTACTCATTCATCAACTCAACAATAAGATTAAAAGTAAACTATGCACCTTGGTCTGTGACTATCTCACAAGGTACACCAAACCTTGTAAAGATATATTCATATAGAAATTTGGCTACCTTATGATCTCTAGCATGCCTCATTGATTTGGCTTCTACCCATTTGGTTGCATAATCAGTGCATACTAAGATATATGACTTACTGTGAGAAGATGGCTTGATAGATCCAATCAAATCGACACCCCATTTGTCAAATGGTGTTACCACCACCTGAGGCTGTAAGGGCATTTCATCTAACTTGATTGGGTGCCCCATACACTGACATCGGGCATAGTGCCTGACATGCTTAGTTGCATCTTTATGTAGGGTAGGCCAATAGTAGCATGTTGTTAAGATCTTATATGTTGTCCTCTTTCCTAGAAAGTGGCTACCACATGGCTCATCATGATAGGCTTGAAGGATGTCATAAGTCTCATCTTCATGAACACATCTTTGGGTGATCTGATCAGGACCTGTGTAGAAAATAAATCTTGAGATCCATGAAAAGTTGAAGCTTTTCTCAACTATAAGTCTATGCTCTCTTGGTGAGAAATGAGGTGGTGTCCTTCCTGTAGCAAGGTAGTTGGCAATATCAGCATGCAATGGGTTGTAAGTGTCAACAGAGAATAGGTGATCATCAGGGAAGTTGTCATCAATTGTTGTAGGATAATTTGGAACTTGTAATCTAGATAAGAAATCAACCACCACATTAGCCTTACCTGGTTTATCAATGTTTGTTACATCAGACTCCTGCATGAGGAGTAACCATCTTGCTAACCTACCAGATATGGAAGGCTTGTTCATTAAGTATTTGATTGCTGAATGATCAGTGTATACAAATACTTCATAACCAATAATGTAATGTTTGAATTTGTTAAGTACATAGATTACTTCTAGTAATTCCTTTTTAGTAACAGTATAGTTCAGTTCAACACCTTGTAGGTTCTTACTAATATAATAAATAACATGCTCAACTGTACCTTCCTTTTGTCCTAGTACTACCCCAATGGCATAGCCAGATGCATCAGTGTGAATATGAAAGGGTAGCTTCTAGTCAGGTCTTCTAAGAATAGATGTTTGTGTTAGAACATCTTTTAACTGTTGAAATGATAGTTCACAATCAGTTGTCCATTCAAATTTAGCTTCTTTCTTCAATAGGGTATAAAATGGGGTATCAAGCTGGAAGAAGTCCTTAATGAATCTCCGGTAGTATCCAGTATGACCAATAAAACTCTGGACATCCTTATGCTTGACTAGAGTTGGAAGCGTACTGATGACTGTAAAATTTGTAGGATCAACCTGGATGCCAAAGGATGAGAGGTAATTCCCTAAGACAACTCCCTCTTCCATCATCATATAGAACTTCTCATTGTTAAGGGAGAGGTTATATTCCTGACATCTTTTAAGAACTTTCTCCAAGTTAGCATGAGCCTCCTCAAATATAGTTCCATATGCGGTGAAGTCATCCATGTATATTTCAACACAATCAACAGAAATGTCAGAGAAGATATAGATTACCGCCCGCTGAAAAGTAGCAGGTGCGTTGCACAATCCAAATGGAAAGACATAGTAAGAAAATGTTTCCCATGGATAGGTGAATGTTGTCTTATTATGATCTTCAGGTGATATTTGGATTTGGTTGTAGCCACTGAAGCCATCTATAAATCAAAAATACTTTTTACCAGCAAGGTTGTCAAGTACTTGGTCAATGAAAGGTAATGGAAAGTGGTCTTTCTTAGTGGCTTTGTTGAGCTCCTTATAGTCCACACAAACTCTCAATTTCCCCCCTTTTTTGGAACAATAACTAAAGGAGAAACCCACTGGCTATCAAAAATTGGATATATAAAGCCAGCTTTAAGGATTTTTTGCAACTCGATCTTCACTATATCTCTCAGAGCGGGGTTAATTCTCCTTTGGTCTTGTCTAATTGTTCTAGACTCAGGGCTGATATAAATCTTATGGGTACAAAGATTTTGGTCCAATCCCTTCATATCAGTATAGTCCCATGCAAAGGTTTGCTGCCTTTTTTTCAAAAGTTGGATAAGACTAATCATTTGAGACTTGGTGAGGGTCTTATTGACATTCAACTCTTTTCCTAAGGCAATTTCTACTCTTTTAACTTTATCCAGCATCATAAATTCTGCAAATGAGGGTGACTTGATCTCATGTGGTAATAAGGTATGAAGATAATCGGGTGTTGCAGGAAGCTTAGGTGGGTTCTGCTTGGGTAGTATAGTTTGGAGGGAACAGATAGGGACATGACAAGAGGATGCATAAGAGCCATACTGATTGGTAAGAATTACCACTAGTATGTCATCTTCCTATTGGGATACCATAAATGGATCTCTGCCAATAACCATGAGTTGTTCCACATAATTTTCCTCAAGGGCAGCATCACCTAGGTCTGGCCAGATAACTTGGTCAAGTTTAGCTTGGGGCTTGGATGGAGAGTACAAGGTTAATTTCTTGGTATGAATCCCATCATATATTGTCATTTTTCATCAGTGACATGCAATGCAAGTATCTATTGTGGCTAGCCAAGGCCTTCCTAAGATTAATGGATATCCTCCTAGTGTGGCTTTGGGGGGAAGGATTATTAAATCTGAGGGGTAATACAAGGAATCAAGTGTGACAATGATGTCCTCCACCATGCCATCTGGCTTGACTATGGAATTATCAGCTAACTGGAGTATTGTAGGTGTTTCCCTTAAACCAATGATACTAAGTCTTAACAAAACTTCCATAGTCATCACATTGATGGATGCCCCTAAATCAATCAAGACATTCTATATTTGTATACCATTAATATGAATGGTAACCACTGGGCTACCTAGATTAGAGTATTCAGGCATCAATACTTTATCGAGCATAAGGTCAGAAAGTTTCTCAAGAACATGGATATTGTTAGGATCTTTTCTCTTTCTACCAGGGTGCTTGATACAGGCTTCCTTTATTTCTTTATTATAGATGAGAATTTCTTTGAGGGCATCTAATAGAGGTATTTGGACAGTCATTTGTTTAAGATGGTCAATCAAATCAGCTGCAATATGGTTTTCTTTTGAGGGTGTTGTTTGAACCAATCTCTGTGGATAAGGTGGATTTTTCAAAACTAGAGTAGATTGCGGAACAGGTGGAGCAGCAGTGGGTTGATTCTCACTTATTTCCTTAGCATTACAAACTTCAGTTATTATAGGATCATTAGGTGCAGGCAATGTTTTTCCTGATCTTAAGTGAATATCATTCACTTGCAGGGAGTAAGCTTGTTGCTTGTTATTAGGATTTGGAGTTGGTTGCGTAGGCAATTGTGTTGGCTTCTAAGGATTATTATTGGCTGCAAGAGGTGGAGGCATAATAGCTTGTTGCTGAGGTGGAGGCATAATAGATTTTTGCTGATTAGGCTGATTTGGTCCCCACTGGGTTTTTTTTTTCCAGTTACCATGTGGTTTCCATTGGTTATTCTATTGTGGTTGCTGATATTGGTTAAATTATGGTTGGTATGGGTTAAATGGAGGTTGTTGTTGATAGTTTTGGTTATATTGTGGCGGTTGGTTAGACTATTTATAATTCCAATTCTGTCCCTAAGGGCCAGAATTCTGAGGGTTCTAGTTTTTCCATTGACTACTATTATTATAACCAAAATTATTCAGGGGGTCTTGAGGCATACCTTATCTTTCAGCCAATGGTTGCCTTTGAGCAACGTAGAAAACCTCACCATTCTCCCCATCTATAGCTTTAAACTCTACAGGCATTGAAGTAGTGTCCACAGACGCAACTGTTTTGCACTTACAGTTCTTTTTCTTCTCTCTGTAGTGAGAGTAGAATTCAGCCAACATAGCTTCTGCGTCCTCCTTCTTCCTTCATGATTGCATACTGTCCAGCTGAGTAGCAACATCATTGATGATGTCCTTCTTAAAGTCAGAAAAAATTGTAGACAACTCTAATTTAGATACTCCTGAACCATTGGATTCATGAGGCAAATCTCTTACTCTCCCTTTCTTCACAGTAGCCCTTGAATAGTTTAGGCATATGTTCTTTATATCAGCCCAGTTCTTCTGAGTGATGTCTCCATCTGCCATAAGGTCTAAGGCCTCATTGCTTCCATCATTTACACCTTTTAAGAGAAGATTTTTTTGTGACTCCTCATTTAACTGATGTTGAGTGTTGCGCTACAGGTTAAACATAAACCTTGAGACATAGTCTTCCAAGGTCTCATCTTCCTTTTGTGATATTTTGAAAATGTCATCTCCCTTTAAATTTCAACCCCTACAGTGCTCTTTGTATTTTGAAGAAAAATATTGCTCATCGTATCCCAATCAGCTATAGCATTAGCACCCAACCCCATGAACCATCTTAGAGCAGCCTCCTTAAGAGTAGATAGAAGCAATTTCATCTTTTGGGTGTCAATTTTGGAGTCATAGCTCATACAGAGGATATCAAACTCAAAAAGGAAGGTTTTAGGGTCTTCAGTGATGAGACCATAAAATTTTGGGAGTGCAGAGGTAGGTATGTTCTTCATATTATGATTACCATGCTGAGGAGGAATGTGGAAAGGAAAGGTAGGCTAAGAAATCCTTGGGGGAGGACCTTGCTATTGTGGTTGATAAATAAAAAGGGCTAAAGGGTTGTCTTGATACTCAGGTTTGTCAAACAGGTCATGCAAATGTAGTGATCCTTCAGAGGACGACGACGAAGATATTTCTCCTTGGGCATCAGCAAATGGATTTTCAAATGGGTTTTCTTCTTCACTCTCAACTCGAGGTTCCTCCAGCTTAGGATTAAAAATATAAAATGGTTCAACCCAGTTATTTCAAGGAAGGAATCTCCCATGAGGGTCTCTTCTTCTATGCATAAAAGGATTACTTGAAACTCAGTCCTAAATTATGAAAACTGGGAACATGAAAACCAAAGTAAGTTTGAACTAACACCATCCCTGACAGTGGCACAAAAATGCTTGGCTAAACAATTGTCTTAGAAACCCATAGCATTAGACTACTTATTTCAGGATTGGGCACCCTAAATGGTTGCTAATTAGATTATTCAGTCTCATTTAATTATCGACCAGGGACGTAAAATTGGAATGACATTTGAAAAGTATATGCTTCAAACTCCATTGATTCCCATGGCTAAACCTATGAAATTGAAATGCATTAAGCTTCAATAAATCTATACTAACTCAAATAAATGCTCTTACTCTAGGAAAATAGTAATCACGGATAGGAACGGCTCTACCTACCTATGTTGCAGGAATAGTCTACTATGACTATTACAAGTGGTTGTAGGAACAACAGAGTTCTATTTTACTTCTCTAAAAACATGGAAATGATTTCTACTCTTACAAGGGAATTCACTCACTAAGTGGGACCCCTTGGATGAGTGAATACAAACACAATCAAGATAACAAAATCAAACTCAACTTGTGCATTCTATTCATTCATGGGAAATACACTTGGATAAAATAAAATAGTATTACAATTGTATTAGCTTCTATTCAAAAAATAACAACTAACTCGACTAACTTTAAAGAGTTACAATAGTCATCTTATTTAAAGAAAACCTACAACTACTCCCTAAATCTAAGACCACTCCATTAATGAGGATTGTTACAAATACATAATGCTTCATAACAAAAATATTAGTCATAGAGAATAAGTCTTCCCAAAATATAGTACGTGGTGCCTCTAGATCTATGCACTATCTTTAACTGGAAACTAAATTGAATTGTTCTTCCTGCGAAGATCTTGCAACAAATTCTTAACTTACTTCAACCACTTGCTCGACCTCTTTGACATGATGGCGTCTTTGTAGCAACGACTGGCTTTTGACTTCTTCAGCATCACGATGCTTATCTTTAATTCACCACGAATGATCCATGCAAAAATGATTAATACACACACAACCTCTGAGACACACATATTTTCATCATTAATATGAGGAAAGAAGTGTTAGGTTCTAATTAATACTCTTGCAAGGCACATGGCTACAGGAAGGAAACTACCCACAAACATAGGAGAGGAAATAGGATCATTCATTAGCATATAACTACTGCATCTTATCATTTCATCCATCAGTTTAAAGAAAATATACTATGTTCCCTTATCATCCACTTTACTACTTATGTCCTTACATATACAACATATACATATAAAAACATAAGTTTAAGTATTTGTTCTACAAGTAAACTGCTGGAAAGAAAATAAAAAGCATTTGAAAAGATGGTCTTTAAAGAGGCTCACCAATGACAGGGGAGATGATAAGACAGAGAAATAGAGTACAAACCTTCATGTACGGGATAAAGATGAAGAATTACCTGAGGTTCAGACCATTGATGAATCTAATGCAGAATAGATAGCAGTATAAGTGATGGCATCCCTGCCCCAATCACCTATTCATAAAATCTTATCTCTGAGAAAGGAAAAAGTCACAGAGTCTACATCAATCTTAGTAGGAGCCGAGCACCAAGCTCTACTTGTAATGACCTAAAAGTGGTCACCTAAACCCTAGACCCTTAATCTCAGTCTCATGTCAAGAAACCCTAATCTTGATAATTCTAAGTCCTAAACCAAACAGGCAATTCATCAATTTCAAGCTAATCTAACCTGAATCCTAGGTCCTAATTAATCATTATACTTGATTAATTAATTAATTCCTAAAAATACAATATATTGGCAAATAAACCTTATGTTAATTATTTAATTGATATTCTAATATATTAATTAAATAAAATTACTAAATTATCAATAAAATTAAAAAAGGAATTAAATCAATTAATTAAAACAAAATATGCATTTAAAATCAATTAAATCTTTAAAAATGCATATGATGTCATCAACTATTTTTTTGAATTAAAATATACATTTAAATCAGTTAAATCTTTAAAAATGCATCTGATGTCATCAACTAATTTTTGGAAATAAATTTGTTTTATTCAATTGATTTAATCTTATATTTTCTCAATTGGAAATAAATCTATTTTATTCACTTGATTTATTTATTATATTTTCTCATTTTGGAAACAAATCTGTTTTATTCAGTTAATTTAATCTTATCTATTTATCAGTTTGGAAACAAAGCTATTAACTGAAAATCAATTTTGATGTTTCCAAAAAGACTGAATCTTTTGATCAATCAAATTGCTTGCACATGGATTGTGCTTCCTCAAATCAAATTTGAGCCACTCATTTCCTCTAATATCGACCGTCAATTTTGGGAGAGATTTTCTATAAAAGAGAGCTTCATTTCCTTCACAAAGGATCTCAGTTTTAGCTAATGTTATTATGCAATTTCCATTTCTTAAAATTTTAAGCATTTTAGAATTTCATAGCTTTTTGATTGAATAATTGTAAATTTACTTTCAATCATGCAAACTTCTTAATCTTAGAGCACATTTGATTTGGTTTTTAAAATCAATCATCATCTTTCATTTGGTGCTTTAAAATCAATCTAATTAGCTTGGGGTCAATCTTACATTTGCATATCATTTAGAATCATATCATTTAGCTTTATTTAAATCCTTCATTTAGGATCTGGTGTAGTCATTGTTTCTTGCAATGACTTGAGAGAAAGATTCAAACTCCTCCCTACTAGAAGGCAATGCGCCGATGTTGATTAGCCTTGGGCATTTCAGTATTCTGATTTTGTCATTTTCTAACTAGCTAACCCCGTAATGGTTCATTGAAGTGTGTGTTTGTAGTTGCAGGAACAAGTACACAATTTTACACGCACATTTCTGGTGCCCACCATGGGCATTCGACCTCATCGATCAAATACTCCCATCATCTTCCAATGGGAACAAATTTATCATCACTGCTATTGAGTATTTCACAAAGTGGGTAGAGGTGGTCCCACTAATCAAAGCTACAGGCCAGTAGGTGGCCCTATTTATCCTGAATCATATTATCTATAGATATGGCATTCCTTCAGCCATTGTAATTGACAATGGAGGGCAGTTCAAAAACACCAATATCAAAGAACTTTGTGAGAAGTTCAAGATCAAACAACACTGTACTCTTCCATTTATTATCCGCAGGGTAATGGACAGGTCGAGGCCTCCAATAAAAATTTGTTGAAAATCTTGCGCCATACTGTGAACAAATCTGGATGGGATTGGCATCTGTAGATCAATCCCGCACTATGGGAATATAGAACGAGTATCAGAACACCTCCTAGGGAAACCCCTTTTCTCTTGTCTATGGAGCAGAAGCAGTACTACCCATAGATGTAGAACTCACATCTCTGAGGGTTTCTCTATGAAGGCTTATCACAGATGAAGATCATAGAGTCTCAAGGCTATAAGAACTAGAACTTCTAGATGAACGTTAGAAAGTGGTGTTCGATCACCTTAGAGCTTACCAGAAAATAGTTTCTTGAGGTTATAATAAAAAGGTCAAACCAAGAGAACTTCAGGTGGGAGACCTAGTGTTAAGAGAAAATCCCCATAATTAGTCACATAGAGAACAAAAGGGGAAATTTGAATCCAACTGGCTGGGTCCTTATATCATTACTATAACATTTAGCTTCAGAGCCTATCGACTCTCCACACCTAAAGGAGAACACCTCCGAGAGCCCATCAATACTCTCCATCTGAAGAAGTTCTACACCTAAGGCATTCTTGGTGATCAGTACCATGTACATACTTATGATCCTAAAAAAAGACTAAAAATTGGAAAAAGTCCTGAAACATGATCATCTTGGTGAAAACCTAGCAATAGGTGCCTTGATGCATCAATCAAAAAAATAAAAAAAAATACAAAAATACAAAAAAAATGAAAAAGAAGAAAAAGTGCCTTGGTGGGAACCTGGTAAACAGGTGCCATGGTAGCAAAAATAGCATCTCTGCCAAGAAGGTCAAAACTTGGTAAACATGCGCCTCTTGTACTCAGTGCTCCATCTATCAATGCTCAGTCTTGGAAATCCTTTGCTTCAGTTTGTACATATCTTTCAGTCACTTTTGTGACACTTTGGTTCTTCTGAGAATACTCCTGGCTTGAAACTGATCCAAAGTCATAGTCTAAGGGAAATTGAATCAGCTTTGTCCTCATAGTATGAGTCAAGTCAGTCCTTGCAATTCAAGTTTGTTATCATGGGGCATGGGTCCCCAATTTGATCATATCTTTGGATTACACCAGAGTTAGTAATCTTGTCATTTCTGAAGCACAACTTGCTACTAACGCATACAAGTGTTTTGCAACACCCTAATAAAAAGTGTTTCTTAACACTATCTTTGGAGGCATATGTGTTTCTTAACACACATTGGATACTGCAAACATAAACAACAGATCAATAGAAATCAAACACATCACACTCACAAGCACGATGGTTTTTCTCAACACCTCATACATATACCCATTCAAAAAATTTGAAACTAGTTGAAGTATGCTGAACTTCTATTTGTATGCTGTCTGTTTTCATTGATTTTTTGTCAATCTTTTATTTGTCTACTGCTTGTTGGTGTGGTCTCGATGATCCAACAACATCAAATAAATAGGGTGTATGTGGTAAGAGCTCCTGTATTAAGGTGGAAAAGCCTCACATCCCTCGATCATGTTTGTTTGTACACCAAGGTGAGGTCAGAACTATCTCCTTGACTATTATTTCTATGTTTGTTTACGCAAGATCGCACTCATGGTTATCTTGGATTTGAATGCCTCGATACTAGTGAACTCTTGTGACATCAACTAGAGAAAACATTCACATCATCTCAACTTTTGTACCTCGATGCTTATGTTAGTTTCTCATATCTTATCCGATGAAAGTCATATTCATATTCTTATGGTCGCAGTGGCACCAGTAAGGATTGTATTGACTTTGATGTTCCAAAAATTCTCGATGATGAAAATTTTCACTGCTAAAGGTTCAGTGACTACACCTTAGGTTGCATCCATGTTAGTCTTGCATTTGCATCTACATCTGCATGGTGTTGAAATTTTCTTAATATCAATATCTATCTACAATGTGAAGGATCTGAGGTTCTTATTGATCAATATTCCTTTTGACAAGTGGTCAGTTATGTGTTGATTGACATTAAAATCACACCCTTGGCTAATTTGACTGTCCTGATTCTATTTTTTAGGATCAAAATTGAAATCTAACATTTGAATTTTTTAGTCAACTATAGTTGACTACTTGTACAACCAATGGAAATATCTCGCACTTCTCTTCCAGTCAATCCATGTATCCTACTTTGGTCAATCTTGGTCAAACAGGACCTCCCATCAAGTACATCTTTTGTTCTAACCACTTGGGACATATTTCTAATTAGATCAGCTTCTTCTTGCATCATGTTATCAATCAAATTTCTTCTCATCACTGGGGCACCTATCCATATTTCAATTTCACTCCCAAGGGGGCAGGATCAGGACATCAACATTCCAGTGATCACATCCTCAATCAAAACCTCATCGCTTTGGGCATCTTAGCTTCATCGCACCAAATCAAGTTGAGATTATCTTAAAATCAAAGGCAACCTAATCAATGGTCTTATACAGTGGTGAAAACACTCGAAACCAGACAAGATCAGTCTTATACAAGCTATTCATTATTGAAACTAGATACATTGATCAAATTGGCTTCATCGCTTCAAATCAAGTCAGTTTTCTTGCTAATCAAATCTCTTAACGGTAATCAGTTTCATCACTTCAAATCAAACTGGTCATTTGTTCAAACTAATAAAAAGTTTTAAGAGTTCTTGACAGATGTTCAGTTTCATCACTTCAAATCAAATTGAGTGTTCTATTTATATCTTTAAATCGATCTTCATCCAATCAAGCTCAAAGTCGGTCTTCTTCAAAAGAATGGTTTCATCGCTTCAAATCAAATTGTTCTTGGTCTTCTCGCTAATAGGTCTTTGAATCACTGCGCTGATCACACATCAATTCAAAGATGGGAAAATGTAATGACCTAAAAGTGATCACCTAAACCCTAGACCCATAATCTCAGTCTCCTATCAAGAATCCCTAATCTTGATAATTCTAAGTCCTAAACCAAAAAGACAATTCATCAATTTTAAGCTAATCTGACCTGAATCCTAGGTCCTAATTAATCATCGTACTTGATTAATTAATTAATTCCTAAAAATATAATATATTAGAAAATAAACCTTATGTTAGTTATTTAATTGATATTCTAATATATTAATTAAATAAAATTACTAAATTGTCAATAAAATTCAAAAATGAATTAAATTAATTAGTTAAAACAAAATATGCATTTAAAATCAATTAAATCTTTAAAAATGCATATGATGTCATCAACTATTTTTTTGAATTAAAATATGCATTTAAATCAATTAAATCTTTAAAATGCATATGATGTCATCAACTAATTTTTTGAAATAAATCTATTTTATCCAATTGATTTAATCTTATATTTTCTCAATTGGAAATAAATCTATTTTATTCAGTTGATTTATTTATTATCTTTTCTCATTTTGGAAACAAATCTGTTTTATTCAGTTAATTTAATCTTATCTATTTATCAGTTTGGAAACAAAGTTGTTAACTGAAAATCAATTTTGAAGTTTCCAAAAAGACTAAATCTTTTGACCAATCAAATTGCTTGCACATGGATTGTGCTTCCTCAAATTGAATCTGAGCCACTCATTTCCTCTAATATCAATCGTCGATTTTGGGAGATATTTTCTATAAAAGAGAGCTTCATTTCCTTCACAAAGGATCCCAGTTTTAGCTAATGTTATTATGCAGTTTTCATTTCTTAAACTTTCAAGCATTTTATCATTTCATAGCTTTTTGATTGAATAATTGTAAATTTACTTTCAATCATGCAAACTTCTTAATCTTAGAGCACATTTGATTTGGGTTTTATAATCAATCATCATCTTTTATTTGGTGCTTTAAAATCAATCTAATTAGCTTGGGATCAATCTTACATTTGCATATCATTTAGCTTTCTTTAAATCCTTCATTTAGGATCTGGTGTAGTCATTATTTCTTGCAATGACCCGAGAGAAAGATTCAAACTCCTGCCTACTAGAAGGCAATGAGCCGATGTCGGTTAGCCTTGGGAATTTTAGTATTCTTATTTTTATCATTTTCTAACTAGCTAACCCTGTAATGGTTCATTGAAGTGTGTATTTGTAGCTGCAGGAACAGGTACATAATTTCACATGCATGCTACCTACTATTGGGCCAAGCCAAACCGAGTCATAGAAGGACACTGTGAATGTTTCTACAGTTGGTGCATTAAAAGTTAATGACCTACTTCAGCTAAACACTGAGGACAAGGATGAGGATGGAAAAGGTAAGGAGATCATTCCTTCATCGAATCCCAAGGTCAAAGGTAAATAAAAGGAAATAATAACTAATAAAGTTGATCTTGAGGAAGACATTGTGATTCCAAATTGGGATCTTTCTAGCCTAATAGCCAAGAAGATGGACATCCTTGGGGAGCTATGGAAGAAAAGAGCAAAACAACAGAAGCTCCAAGTTGAGAAGAAAAGGAACAGAGTACTAGAGGACATCAAAGGTATATTCCTTGATTCACTAGAGATTGAAGTCAATGAGGAAGACTCCATAATGGTACAACTTGTTTACATAGTTCACAATTTTAATCATGATCTTAGTGGACAAGAGAAATTATTTCAAAAGGCAGAAAGAAAATTTGATAGTAAGGTTTTAGAGAATGTTGTAGGTAAGATTGAAATAGATCAGGTGAAGCTAACCACTATCATTAGCTATCTAGAAACCACTGTGAATAATGTTGTGGCATTATTTATAAAGTTGAGTGACACTTTTAACTTTACCATGGAAATAAAGAACAAGCTGAAAAATATTGACAATGATTTGAAGGCAAGTGCAAGCCAGTTGGCACTTGATCCAAGTTCAAGTTCAACACATTTTGTAAAGATCAAGTATCTGGCTGATCTGTATGCAGAGCTACTAAGGGAAGAAGCAAGAACAAGGGAATCCTTAACAGCTATATAGAACCAACTCCTTCCTCATATGGATGTCATGCAAAAACATATTGTTCATGCAAAGACACTCATCCATGATAACAAATTTTCGGTTACAGAGCTTATGATGTAGTTGTCTGCATAAATTTAGATTGAGTTGCACATCTTGAAGGTGTTGCAAGACAATTGGGACAAGGCTTTGTCTCAAATTTTGAAGTTACATTGTGATTTCCTTTCATATTTTGGTATTACCTTGTAGATATGGTTTTTCGTATTTGTGTCAAAAACAAGGGGGAAAGATAGGATACATATGTATATATATATATGAGGAAATAAATGTACAAAGAGAAGAGGAAGATATATATAGCAGAGTTACAAAATAGTTTTGGAAAATAAAAAATAGAGTTAGTTGCAACCGAATTACAGAGTAGTTGTCAAAATAGAGCAAGTGCCCAAGCACATGGTAAGGGGGAGTTTTGACTTAGCAGTTTGATCAAAATTTTTGATATGATAAGTGTTTTTGTCACTAATGCCAAAGGGGGAGATTCTAGACCTTATGACAAGACATGTTTTCAGTTAGTACCAAAACACTTAGTCATTTATATGGATACAGTGTTGACCAACACAGCATCCTGAAGTGTAACCTAAGAAGTTGTAGTGTTGACCGAGCAGTCAGTTCCAATAAATATCACCTGAGGGACCAGTGTTACCCGAGTGGCATACCATCTCCGAGTGGTCAATGTGGTCCGAGCACCCAGTGTTGACCGAGTGCCAGAGTTGTTAGTTCATTGTGTTTCCTGAGTGCAGTATATCACCCGAGTGGATTACTGAACCCGAGTATCAGCATTGGGCCAACTTAGAACATATTGTTTGATACTAATTAAATATGATATGTAGCCGACTTGTAGAGGTAATTGATTTGGATAAGATATATATGTAAGATAATTTTTTTTATCCAAATTGATAGAGTGCAAGAATGAATATATGAATGCGAATATGAAGTGGCAGAATGATTAGAAGGCTACAATAGTATAAGGAACACTATAGACTCATCTATCAGATTCAGGTTATCACTATTACTTTAAAGGATATTATTCAATAAATTAGAGTTGCATAATAGATCATTCATTGGTTCATCCTAACATGTGTATCAGTCAAAATCCTTTAACATGGTGGACTTAACAGTCCTTCACAAATATCCTAATAGAGTGCATACTTTATTGTATTGTATAAATCCTTTCACAAGGTGGTAATAGTCCTTATTGCTCCTAACAGGGTAGACAATCAGAAGTGGTCAATTGTAAGTCTTAATAGGCCAAATTTATTACTGCAGTACTAAATCTTGTGGGTACCATCCCCACCCTAGTTTTACTTTCTATTTGGAAGGTTTCTGGGTAGCCAAATATTGTGTCAAGTGTTATGAATGTTTATTGATTTATCTTCCATGCATGTAATAAGATTAGACAATCTAATAAAGGATAGAAGATAATAAGTTTTATTGGTCCCTGATTCACCCCCCCTCTCAGTCACTTAGCCTACAATATATTTCCAACAAATCCACCTCTAGTGGACATGTGATTCCACCTTGGGTGGGTGATAAGTAGTCTCTTGATTATCA
Source organism: Thuja plicata (assembly GCA_018584345.1). NCBI lineage: Eukaryota > Viridiplantae > Streptophyta > Pinopsida > Cupressales > Cupressaceae > Thuja > Thuja plicata. Next base: position 174,411 of record MU224730.1, on the reverse strand, counting down.
TGTAATGAGAAAACACTTGTTATTATCACATTCACTCCTTTTTAGTCACCTTGTCTATATTGGCATATTGGAAAATTTGAATGATGGTTGTATTAGCTTTGATGTCAATATAAGAGAATGATTGATTAGAGGAAGCAATCAGAAGAATTATTTTCTTAATGCTAACTTCACTTTTGCAAGTTAGCTAGTAGAGAAGGATGCTAGAAGGTCCAGTGAGAAGTGGACATTACAAAGATGAAGTCGCACACATAGAGGAAGCATGTTGAAGATGTTTACTATGTTAACCCAGAGTTACAAAAGGTTTCATCATGATTAGTATAGGTAACCATGTTGTAGGTGACTGGCAGACAAGGTGAAAAACTATGCCAACAAGAAGACATAAAGAGGTTCGATGTGCTCAACATAGTGAGAATTTATTGGAGTGAACCTAAGAGAGTGTTGGAGACATACTCAAGTGTATTCAAATGAGAAAGTTTTTACTTCAGAGGTCCGCAAGGCATAATCTTATGATCTCAGAGACTTGTTGGCAATGTTCTTCAAGTGTGATTAAAATGGCTAGAAAATCCAATGGTTGTGATGGATTTGAATGATTAAGTATTTTTCATGATGATATAGGATGTTCTTAAAGTATGTTATTGATGAGTTGGCAATACACATGGATACAAAGGATCAGATTGGTGGATTTTTTGGTCAATAGTAATAATTTTATTATTGTTCATGTTTGTGGCCAACTTAGTTGGTAAATAGTGTTGTGCAAGTGCTAAACCATGAAATTTGGGAGATTTATGATCTCAAGGAGGTGATTAAAGGTTGTGGCTAAGATTAAGTGGTTAGAGATGAATTTGAATCAAGATATCTAGCGTGTTGATTGAAGAAATGGTGAATTCGGTTTTTCCCGACCTAGTTCTTGGTATAAAATGATGAATTCAAGAAAATGCAAGGTGTGGATCGTGGATGTAGATGATCGAGGTGGCTAGAGAAGGGAGAGACTAATTCAATGGGAATCATAAGTGTTTCAACAAGGGGTTGAACATAGATATGAATTGTGCTACATTAGAGGTTTATCAGACATGAGGTAGATTTCACTTACATAGTTCACAAAAGTTTGTATTGATCATTGTAGTGATCAAATTGTAAGGAAGTGAGCCTTCCTTAGGGTTGTAGCCTAAAGATTTTCATTTGAGTAGTGAGCTCTAGGCAGTGAGCCTGAATACATGTTCATTCCCCATATATTGTAATAAGGTTATACTTCTAACAAGGTGTTTTCTTATTGTGGATAATCAACCCCACCATGGTTTTTCCCCTAACAAAGTTTCCATGATAAAAATCTAGTGTCAACTTGTATGAATGTGTTTCTGATTTGTATATACATGCATGTTTCATACCCTATTTATTTAGATCATATTTAAGGGTACACAAGTTAGAGGGTTTTGTGGCTCAAGGGTATGAGGTTTAAGGTTATGGTAACAACTAATTAACCCCCCTCCCTCGTAGTTGTTCATTTCCATAATATTAACAATCAGTATCAGAGCTTTGGTCCCTTAAAGAATGCCTAACAGCTTGAGGGAGATCAGATATGACAAATTACAAGAAGAACAGTTGTAGGTTTCAAGGAAAAAACTACCCCATATGGAAAGGAAGGATGATCACTCATCTAAGGTGCATTGGAGAAGAATAGCAAACCATCACAAAGAACTCCTACACTCCTCCTGCAGATCTATCTACAACTACACCAAATGAGAAGAAGCATTCCTAAGTGCTCTATCAGACACAAAATATACAAATGTGATGGAATTGGAGACTTCCCATGAGACATGGACAAAGCTAGAGACTCTTCATGAAGATGATGCATGTGTCAAGCAAGAAAAGCTAGAAAGTCCAAAAGGAAGGTATGAATCTATGAGAATGTATGAAGATGAGAACATTAACTCTTATATGTTGAAGATAAATGAATTAGTTTCCAACATGAGATGTGTCAATGGTGTATTAGATGAAGGAGAGATTGTATCAAAGGTATTGAGATCTTTGCCTCCTGCATACAAGAGTAAAGTTATTTCTATTGAAGAAAACAAAACTAGTTTTGTTGTGACAAGAGATACATTGGTTGAGAAGCTATCTATTTTTGAAATGAGTGAGTTTAGTGATTCTCTACCCAAACTTGAATCAACCTTAAAATCTACTATGATAGGAAGAGACATACACAAATCAGATCAAGGTGAAGGATCTACAAGAAGAGTATCAAAATATGAAAAGGAGATAAGAGAGCTTGAAGAAGAAGAAAGAGAGCTTCAAGAGTCGAAAGCACAAGTTGCAAGGAGATTATCAAAAGGATCAGGTAAGTACAAAGGAAAAATGTCATTTAAATTCTTTTTGTGTAAAAAGATAGGGCATTATGCTTCTAGATGTCTGGAAATATTTACCAAGCACACGTCTGACAAGTCTAAATATGAGAAAAGATGTTATCATGCTGCAGATGAAGGAGTCATTGATGATGAATCTAATGATAACAAGAATAATAATGAGAAAGTGTATGTTTCTATTAAAGATGATAAATTTGATTTGAAGGATTTTGTGCCCAATACTTATACTAAAAGTTTTTTTGAGGTAAAGGCATTTACTGCCCAAGTTATGGAAAAGGATGAATGAATTATTGGCAGTGGTTTCTCTCATCATATGACTGGTGATAAGGATATTTTTTTAAATTTTGATAAGTATGATGGTGGAATGGTAAGATGGGGAGACAATTCAGGTGGTATATTGATTAGAGGAAGGGGATCTATCTCTCTAGATACCGAGACTACTACTGAAGATGTATTGTATGTAGGTCTAAAGAATAATCTCATCAGTGTTGGACAATTAATGGATAAAGGCTATGGATTGCACTTCAAAGAGGACAGATGCAAGATTTTGAATGATTATGGAATAGAGATTGCTACTAAGTCAAAAACCAAAGATAATATATTTCATTTAAATGGTGGTCAAATTGATTGCACAAATTGATGAAAGTTGGTTGTGACACAAGAGGTTATGTCATGTGAAATTTGATAATATTGTAACTTTGAGTTCTAAGTATGTTGTTAGATATCTTCCTAAAGTAAAGAACCCCATCAATACTGCATGAAAGGAATGCCAAATAGGTAAGAAAACAAGATCTACATTCATATCTAAATGTGAAAATTCAAATGGTTTGCTTGATTTAGTTCACAACAACTTATGTGGACCAACAAAAATTAGTGATGACATGCAACTGATTGAGTGTTTGACAATGTTAAGTTGAAGATAATGCAACACATTAAATTAGTTAATGTATTGTATAGCATTAATGTCAACTTAATATCATCTATAGGGTCATGTACATAATGCCAAAGACTTCAGAGAATCAATGGAACAAAGGTTATGCTTTCAACAATGCATAAAAGTCAAGTATTCACTTAGTGACAAACAACACTGACAGAGTGCACACCGACGGTCAAAGCAAAGAAGAACAGTCATAGTGATACCCAACGATCATAGCATAGTGTTGCCTGATGAAGAAAAGCCACAATGATGCTTGACAAACAAAGTCAGAAGGTTGCTTGACGAGTAAAATTCCAATGATGCCCAATGGATGGAGATCACGAAGCTAACTAGGGTCTCACCGATGAAATTGTCAGTTGTCATCGATAACTAACTATAGTGGTGACCGATAGAACATAAAGTTCAGAAAATGACAAAATATCTAGCTGGCAGAGCTAAAAATAGACTTAACTAGTTCTTTACTTTGTTTTATTCTACCAAAGATAAGTGATTGATTTAAAGCTGATTTGTACAGCTGGCAAGAAGATATCTATGAGACAAATCAGGAGTTATGATTTAAATCTAATTGGATGGATTGTTTTTCATGCCAAGAATCAAGAATCAAGAATCAACAAATAGTTAATTAGGAAAATAATGAAATGAAGAGAAAGGAAATTGTTTAATCTAGGAGTTAGGTTTAAGAAGTGATACCATGAATAACGCAAAACCAAGTGCATACACCAAAACAAAAAGGCAAGGAGAAAAGATTTTGAAGGGGGAAAAGTGCAAAAAAAACCTTGTGATAATATTATGAATGGGCAAAAAATGCCTAGGAAAGAGAGAGAGAGAGAGAGAGAGAGAGAGAGAGAGAGAGAGAGAGAGAGAGAGAACTATGCTCTTACAATGATATACAA
>MU224730.1:143448-167623 GCA_018584345.1 Thuja plicata | reverse complement strand
CATGTTTGATACCAAAAGATCTTAAGTAAGAATGGAAAGCATGATTAACATATTCAGTACCATTATCAGTTCTAAGAATCTAAATTCTACAACCACTTTGTCTTTCCACAAAAACATGAAATTCAGTGAGAATATCAAGGACTTGATCTTTACTATGTAGGAAATAAATCCAAGTTCTATGAGAATAATCATCAACAAAAGTTAAAGCATGTTTAGAACCTGAAATAGAAGTATTTTCCATAGGACCTAAAAGATCACTGTGGATGAGAACTAACTTATTATTATCTCTCCAAGATGATTTATGAGATATAATCAGAATTTAAATGTCCTAGCCTCTCTTTCCAAATGTGAAAATCAACAGTAGTGAGTAAAGAATATATAGGAGATGCAAATTGATAAAATTTAAAGAGATTATCATCATCCAATTTAGCATTAGCAACTATTTCATTAGTATTGGGATCAATGATATGGCAAATATTTTTATGAAACTCAACCTTATAATATTGACATAATTGTTGAACAGAAAGAAGGTTAGCTTTCAAATTAGGAACATAAAGTACATCATTTAATTTACCATTTGGAACAGAAACATTACCAGTTCCTTCAACGGGACATCAATGGTTATCAGCTAAAGAAACATGAATATTCATAGAATCAGGTTTCAAAGAATCAAAGACTTCCTTATGAGAAGTAACATGTTGAGATGCACCACTGTCAATAATCCATTCAATTGGTTTAGAAGCATTAAAATAGACAGTAAAAGCAGAAAGAGATTGATTTCCATTAGATTTTTTATTTGAGTAACTTTGAGAATAATGTTGATCATCTTTTTGTTTCTTAAATAGTTATGTATTAAGTGACCATCTTTACCACAATAGGTGCAATGTGGCCTGTTTGAATGATTATTATTATGATAGTTATTTGAAGGCCTAGAATTGTAATAATCATTAAATTTTTGGCCTATGTTATTATTTGAATTGCTAGTATTGTTAGATCTTTGATGATTTTGGTTATTTTGATTACTGTTAGATGATCTATTGTTATTTTGACTTTTAGAGACATAAGCATATTCATGAGTTTTAATTATACCAAATTGAAAGATGACATAAGTGAGTTGAGATGCAAGGCTAGGAATAGCTAACTGAGAGTAAATATTTGTAATAAACTATTGAAACTATCTAGGCAAACATTTACGAATAATTATGTGGATGATTCTTAAATCAGAAAGAGGAAATTGCAAACCAATAAGTAAAACTTTAATGGAATCAAACTTGAGCAAGAAATCATCAACAGAGTTAAAGTCGGTATACCTGAGGTCTTCAAGTTGGTCTTGAAGCTGAATTTTCTGAGTCTCATCTACACTATCGTAGGTATTTTGTAGGATGTCCCAAGCCTGATGGGCTTCTGTACAGGTAGAAATTAAGAAATACAATTTGGGACTTAAGGAGATCCTGATTAAACCAAGTGCTTCCTCATTTTTAGTCTGCCAATTAGTTTGGTCAACTTGAGGAGCAGTGGCTGCTGGTTTGGAACTGGTATTAGTAGCAATGTCTAAAATATGCCTGAATCTAAGGATGAAAGTCATATGTGTTTTCCATGCATGATAATTTGTGCTAGTTAACTTTATTTTTGGCATCAAGGTGGTTATAGTTAAAAAGGAGATAAAAGAGAGTAGAACTGAACAAAACTAAGAAAAGAAACATAGATCTAGCTAAATGCACTTGCATGCAACAACAGAAAGCTATAAAATCTTACGCCAAGGAGGCATGCAAGGAAAGCCAACAACCAGAGGAAAACCAGAAACAAGAAAACTTAAGAGCAAAAAGATCTCAGTTAAGTTGTTATAGATTAACAGATAACGACAAGAATCTTTTACAAGCAAGGAGGAAAAAAAAAACTACTAGAAAAAGCACAACCCTGCAAAAAAAAGATGAGTTAGAGAGCAGGAGATGAGTTAAAAGATAAAATTAATTTGTTATTGATAAACAGATAACATTAATCTTACAACTTTAAGGAAAAAAGCTAATTTTAATCTAAAACTATGATAATGATAAAAAATTGAATCTAAATCTATTTAAAACTGAAATATGAACTTGAAATAAAAAGTTTAAACTAAGATTTAAAAAACCAAATCTATTTAAAAGAATTAAACTAAATCTAATTAAAGATTAAAATAAAGAACTAAATCTAAAAAGGATTAAACTAAAAGATTAAAACTGAAACTATATTAAACTATATATAATTTAAAACTAAAAATTATTTAAAACTAAATCTATTTTTAAAAAAACTAAAGATTAAACTAAATCTTATTTAAAGATTAAACTAAATTTAAAGAAATAAAACAACAACTAAAACTAAGAAAAGATTAAAACTAAATGAAAGAGATATGCCAAAGCTAAAATAAATATTAGCGTGCTTTGTTGAAAACATTGAGGGAATGTTTCATAAGATTTGCCCGCAAAATGTGGAAACAATAGCACATAAATGTTTTGACAAAATCCCTCAAGGAAGAGAGCTCTGGTGAAAATGGAAGCAAACAAAGGAAGTGGTGGGATGGGTGCTACCACAAACCAACAGACCAGCAGAGGGGTGGTGGCAGAGGGGTGAAAGACAGTGGTGGTGGTAGGAAAATGGTGAATGCGAAGGGCAGTTGACACGAGAGGGAGGCTGAATAGATCCGTGGGCAGCAAAACCTTGTTAACAGTAAAAAGTGCAAGAGGCTGGTTATCAAAAATGGTGCTACTTACAGCAGGAGTTGCTGTGGTAACAGGGGTGGCGGTGGGAGGAGTGGCGACTGGGGGAGATGGCACAACTGGTGTTGCTGCAGGAGGAGCAAAGGTGCTGAGAACTAACACTGGAGCTTGCTATAACCATTGATAGGATTGTTATGATGTCTAAAATGGTTTGAGATAGTTTTGAAGCAACTAAAACTCCCTTTTATCATCAATAATGATGCCTGAGAAGAAGCTATCCCAACAAAATAGACTGAGGATAAAGAAGAAAACTGTGAAAGTTAATGAGAACACATAAAAAATAGGAATAGAGTAGATTGCTTGCATTAGATAGATACATTATATAAAATTGAATGTATGCAAAAATATAAAACCTAAAAACTGAAATGCTAAGAAAAAAATAACAGAGAATATGCAATAAAAAACGCATGCAATGATATCAATGCAAAAATGAAAAGAATAATCATAGAGAACAGAGAACAGCTAAGAATGAAGCAATGATGGAGAAGGAGATTGCATGCAAATATGTAAAGATGAAAAAAAATAGAAACTGCCAGAAATAAGGAATAATCTAAAAAAAGAATAAGTCATGCAAAAGGAAACATTTCAAATTCATATATCAATATTATATTAAAGTGATTTTTTTATTAAGCTATTTAAAGTGTGAATAAAGATATCAAATGATAACAATATATAACTTAGATTTTTTTAAAAAAAAATTAAACATTAACAAGGATAAATAGAGAAAGAAGAATTTGAAGATAACTTTAGAATAGAGAAAAAATACTTTCGATTTTTCTCTCAAAAAACATAAATTAGTAATGAACTCTCTCAAGAGTCTCCGATATTGGAGTGCACCAAGATATTGTAGCTCTTTTACCTACACACTCACAAAATGATTAAACCAACCTGCTCTGATACCATCTTAGGAAAATAATGAAATGAAGAGAAAGGAAATTATTTAATCTAGGAGTTAGGTTTAAGAAGTGATACCATGAATAACACAAAACCAAGTGCATACACCAAAACAAAAAGGCAAGGAGACAAGATTTTGAAGGGGGAAAAGCACAAAAAAACTCCGATGATAATATTATGAATGGGAAAAAAATGCCTAGAGAGAGAGAGAGAGAGAGAGAGACAGAATTATGCTCTTACAATGATACCCAAGAAGAAGAGAAAAAATTGTGTCTCGTGTGTTTAAGAGAAAGAGAGCCATCTCTTTAATAGAGAGGCAAGGAGGGAGTTACATTGTAACTCCTATTTCTATGGATGCCACATATCATAAGTGTGTGAGACAAGTGTAGGATTCCTCATAAGGAGGAATATCTAAGTTACAAGAATAATATAAAGGATACCTTGGTTTATCCTAGTAAATATAAAAACCAAGGAAAGATTAATTCTAACACAGTGAATATCATGTCTATATAAGAGACAAGCTTAATTCATTTACAAATGAGATTAAGGGTAGTGAATAGAAAGAGGATGCTGAAGAGAAACTATTGAAGAACAACTTCATGCAGTCCTGATCAAACAAGCTGAAGCAAGAGCTAAGGAATTCTAAAGACACCGATGAAAGTGAAGAATAACATCACAGAGCAGAAAGTATGGAGAAAAAAGGATTGAATTGATACATTGATCAGAGAGGCAATGTACTTAAATAGATCTAAAAAATCTACAATTCAAAGTTGTAATATGAACAGGTCATAGTGTTTCAGTTTAACCATTGAAGCATAAAGTCTCTTAACCGAGTAGGACTTAACAGTCTTCTATATATTGAGATACATCCCAAGGAGTGCCAAAAAGGTTGATTCATGAAAGTAGCATTGGATTTTCCTGATACCTATTGACAGTCTAAGAAGGAGGCTGATTCAATAATGGTAGCAATAGATGTCCGATACTAAGTGACAACCTCTATGTATAAAATCCTCTAACAAGGTTGCACTTAACAGTGTGTTTGTAACCTTTAACAGGGTTGGCTCCTAAAAGGGTTCACTTAAAAAGAGTGAAAATTTGGGGTACCGGTCCCAGTGGTTTTTTCTTTAACATGGTTTCCATGTTAAAAATCCATGTGTTATGTGTGTATGATTCATTTCTTTACTGTTTTGTATTTTACATAGCTAGCTCTGGATTGATCGGTATACTTTGCTTATTTATTGAGTTTCGATGAATAGTTATACTGCTTATCGGTAATCAAGAAAGAATAAGGATTGACAGAGAAAACTGACAGATAGTTAATCATTAGTATTATTTTATGGCATGAATCTTGTAGGGACATAATAATCTGAGGTTTATTGATTGGTGGTTAAAGTTTGAAGGATAAATTTTTGAGGCCACTGATTCACCCCCCCTCTCAATTATTACTAACAATTGGTATCAGAGCTTGTGTGCTTAGAAAGGAAGGTTTTGAGACCTAAGTCAAGATCACAAGATGAACAGATGAGATGTGCCCAAGTTGAACAAAGACAACTTTGCTTCATGGAAAAGCAGGATAAGACTCCACTTATCAGGTATTGGTAATGATGTTACTCAATTCTTAGATATTGAATATGTGGTGTCCATAGGATAATTAATAGTAGATCAATTGAGAGAGAATCATGAACACAACTGCATGGTCATAGAGCTTTATTCCTCACTCTCTGATACTGAATTTGAAGATGTCAAGGATTGCAAAACTGCAAAGAAGATGTGGGACAAACTAAAGCTTGTACATGAAGGTGATACAAATGTTTTAAGAGCCAACACAGAAAGCCTTAGAGGAAAATTTAATGATCTCAAAATGAAAGAAGGAGAAAATATCACATAGTATAGCACAAGAATAAAAGAAGTAGTCAATGCTATATGAGGAGTTGGAGGTACACTTAAAGAGGAGATAGTGGTAAGTAAAATCTTAAGAACCTTACTGCATGTATATGCTATTAGAGTTTCTGCCATTCAAGAAATGAGAGTAGTAGAAAACAATACAGTTACTCTTGATATTTTAATTGGTAGACTGATTTCATTTGAGATTAATAACTTTGATAATAGTTTCTTACCAAACTTAGACTCTGCATTTAAGTCTTCTATGAGAATAAGCAAATCAAGTCATAGACACACATCTAGAAGAGATAGTAAAAGTGAAAGTGAAGAAGAAGGTCTAGATGAAATAGAAGCACTTATGGCTAGAAGAATGCAGAGAGGGAAAGGTAAATACAAAGGCAAGTTACCACTTTTATGCTTTAATTGTAAAGAGATTGGATAGTTTTCTGCAAGATGTCCTAATCGAAGAAAAGATGACAGAAGTAATGACAGATCTTTTGAGAAGAAATCTGACAGAGGTGATAAAAAAGATTACAGAAGTTACCGACAATCAGAAAGAAGAGATACCCGAGACTACAAGGACAAAGGAAAGAAAGCCAGCTACCTAGATACTTGCAAAGATGAAGATGTTGACACCAAACTTGATGAAGACATCGAGATGGTATTTGTAGCTGTCAAAGATGATTTAGATGAAGATGAAAGGTATGTAGAAATTGTACTCATATCTAAGGTTAGCAATAATGACATATGGATTATAAATAGTGGTTTCACTCACCACATGACCGGTGACAAAGAAAATTTTAACACTTATGAGTATTATAATGGTGGTACAGTAAGAATGGGTAATGATACACCTTGTCTAGTTGAAGGTAAAGGAACTATAATGTTGAATAAACTGATTAAATGTGAAAATGCTTATTGGGTAAAATGATTGAATTATAATATGTTGAGTGTTTCTCAGCTGAATAATTTAGGTCACAGAGTAGCATTTGAGATTAAGAAGGTAAAGATCTTCAATGAATTAGGAAGATTGATTGGTACTGGTGAAAAAACTAAAGGTAAATTATTCTATCTAAATGATACTAACACCAATTGCTTAATGACTAGAAATGAAGACATATGGTTGTGGCACAAAATATTATGTCATGTAAATTTTTACAACATGATGAAAATAAGTAGAAGAAGAAATGTAAGAGGCTTACCGATGATGACAAAGCATGACAACATCATGTGCAAGAATTGTCAAAAAGGTAAGATGACAAAGTCTAGTTTCAAAAGTAAAACCCATACATCTGAAGATATTCTAGAATTAGTCCATACTGATCTATGTGGACCAATGAGGACAAGGAGTTATTATTGAGATAGATATTTTATTCTCTTTGTTGATGATTATTCTAGAATGATGATAGTTATGTTTCTAAAAGATAAATCTGAAGCATTCAAGATGTTTAAATGATATAAGGCTATGGTAGAGAAACAAAGTGGTAAGGATTTAAAATGCTTGGGATTAGATAGAGGAGGAGAATTTATATCAGATGACTTCACTATTTCTGTAATGAGCATGGTGTAAAAAGATAGGTTTTTGCACCAAGGACACCACAACAAAATGCGATTGCTGAGAGAAGGAATAGATCAATAGTTGATTTTACCAGAACACTGATGATAGGGGAAGGCATCACCCAAATCTTCTGGAGGGAAGTTGTTAGTATTGTTTTCTACACAGTAAACATAGTACAATTGAAGAAGGACACAAAGAAGACACCTTATGAGCTATGGTATGGTAAAACACCCAATGTAAGTTACTTCAAAATCTTTGGTAGTCAATGTTATATCTTAAAAGATGATAGAAATGGAAAGCTTGATGCCAAAAGTGATGAAGGTATCTTTCTAGGGTATTCCACCAAGAGAAAATCTTATAAATGTCTCATCAAGGCTTCTAACAAAATCGCTGAAAGTGCAAATGTAAAGATAGATGAATTTGCAGAAAAGAATGAGTTGGAAAGCACAAAAGAACCAGAGGACTACAAAAAGTTTGTATACTGTGAAGAACCCAACACTTTGCCTGAGAAACAATGCTTAATTCCAGAACAACAGAATGTTGCAACTGATGGTCAGGCTGCAATAACTGATGGTCAAGATAATGATTACATTAATGTGCAAGGTGATGAAGAACAGAATGAAGGAAAAAATGATGATCAAGCTAATAGACAAAGAGTTGAACCTGTACTTACAAGATATGCAAGAAGGAACCATCCAGAAATCCAGATCAGAGGAGATAAGAAAGCTGGTACAAGAACAAGAAGTAAGTCTTTAAACTCAAATTGTTTAATTTGTGAGTTTGAGCCAAAATATGTCAATGATGCACTTGATAATGAAGAATGGATAAGTGTTATGAATGATGAGATTGAGAAGATTGAAAAGAACAAGACATGGTCACTTGTGCCAAGACCAGATGACAAGAATGTCATCGGTACAAAATGGATATTCAGGAATAAGCTGAATGAGTATAGAGAATTCACAAGAAACAAAGCAAGACTAGTATGCAAGGGGTATGCGCAAGAAGAAGGTATTGAATATGGAGAAACCTTTGCACCCATTTATAGGCTAGAAGGTGTAAGAATACTACTTTCTTATGCTGCATTTAAAGGATTCAAGGTATATCAGATGGATGTCAAGCTAGCATTCCTAAATGAAATACTTGAAGAAGAGGTATACTTTGAGAAACCAGAAGTGTTTGTAGATCCAGACAAGAGAAAAATGGTATGTAGACTTCACAAAGCCTTGTATGGATTAAAAAAAACTCCTAGAGTCTGGTATGAATGACTTCATTCCTATCTAATAAGCATTGGATTTGTAAGGACTAGTGAAAACATTAATCTTTATTTGAAGGAAGATACTGATGCTAACACTTTGATTGCTAAAACATTTATTGATGACATCATATTTGGAGGCAATGATATGATATGCAAAAAATTTTCTAATGAGATGAGCAAAGAGTTTGAGATGTCTATGTTTGGAGAGATCAAGTTCCCCAAAGTGAAGGTATTTTCATTACATGGTCCAAATACATTAAAGAGGTCCTGAAAATATTCAAGATGGAATAATCCAAACTAGTTGGAACACCGATGGCTATTGGATGTAAGTTGATAAAGGAGGACAAGACAACAGAGGTAAATCAAACTTTGTACAGATAAATGATTGGAAAAATCATGTATGTTGTACACACTAGACCAAATATTGCACATGTAGTAGGAATAGTTGCTAGATTTTTTGCTCACCCTAGGGAATCACATATGACTTATGTGAAAAGGATTTTAAGATATCTGGAGAATACTAAGGAATATGGCTTATGGTATAGAAGAGAAGGAAAATTTAAACTTAAGGTGTTTACCAACGCTGATTGAGCTGGAAATCTTGATGACTGGAAGAGAACAACTGGAGGAGCATTCTTTATGGGTGACAGACTTGTCACATGGATAAGCAAGAAGCAAGGATGCATCTCTCAGTCTACTGCAGAAGTAGAGTTTGTTTTTTCTACTGCAAATTGCTCAAATATTGCATGGATAAAATAGTTACTAGAAGGAATGCATATGAAGATTTTAGAACCAATGATTATCTATTGTGATAACACTAGTGCAATAAACATTTCTAAGAATCCAGTCATGCATTCCAAGACTAAACACATTTCCATCAAGTATCATTATTTGAGAGAAAAAGTTCAAGGAAAGGAAATGATACTTGAGTATGTGCAATCAAAAGAATAATTGGCCGATATCTTCACAAAGCCACTGCCCAAGGATACATTTGAGTACTTGAGAAAGAGACTAGGGGTCAAACCCCTGTCTACCAGTCAGTAAAATGACTGAAGGCTGCATCAGCCTACATATTATTAGAATATCATTAATGTTAATGTTGTAGCTTAGAAGACGTCACATCTTTTGTAATTTGTTCACTATTCTATTTTGAACTTTACTTTGAAATTTTTGGAGTTCAATTCATAAATTTCAAAATCAAGATGTTCTATCTCCAAGTTCACAACAGATTTTATCAAAAGAAAAGGTAACAATATTACGGACAAAAGATGAGAAACACAATTTTAAAATTTTTGAAGGATGCTTTTTCCTGAGGAGATTAATCATTATCTTGTATGATTAAGTGGTAAGATTTGATAATAAATTCATAGCATGTTAGATTGATGTCACTTCACCATTAATTCGTGCGTAGGGAATAAAAGTTCAAGTGTGCTACAAATTCAGGCAAATATTTTTCTTTTTATGGGCAAAGATTGTATTTATTTTTTATTCAGTCTTGATTTCTTTACCACTGTGGAGCCAAAGAGACGAAGGAGGTGAATTCCAGGTTGTATTTTTGACATTTTCATGACTTCTAGTGAGTGGCCAAACTTTGAAATTCTAGTTTAAGTAGTTCATTAAAGAATAACAAGCTATCAAGTTTCCTCTTAGATTTATTGTTTCTTGCTTCTAGAATTTTATTTGTTTAATTAGTATAATAGGTCATTGTTACCTAAGTCATAGTCCTCTTCTAGTCTGGTCAGTTCTCTCCCAAAGCTAGAAGATACAGCTCTTATGAATGTAACTGTAGAGGAAATTCTCAGGAGATTAAAAAATCCCCACAGAGGTTTTATAACTGAGAAGACAAAATAGAGTGGTCTGGTTGAAGCCTCTAATTTCCCAATTGTAACCCCATGCCTAGAGTTAGTATTAGAATGTATGAATCATTATGATAGAGATGAGAAGTGCATCTGTACTAATTTAGCTAAATTGTTAGTAAGCATTGATAGGGAAACAGTAATGGAAGCCATGGCCATCCCGGAGAGAGAGGCATATGAAGCATGGACTGTGAGTACTTCTTACTCACTCTTTTCAGAGAAGAAAAAACAATACATAAATATAATTGCTAGACACTAGTTTCTAAACACTAAAAGGGGTGGTTCATGTCTTCCAAAACCCCAGACCCGTGAACATTTTATCCCTGAGATAAGAGATTTGATAATTCTATTAAATAGGGTCAAAGGAAACCAACACACTTTTCATTGGGAGGATTGGATGTTCTTCTACATACAATTACTCACAAATGGAGAGAAATCCTTAGACTAGAGTGAGCTAATTACTGAGAGATTACATGAAGGATTAGCTAATTTTTTTGGTATGAAGGGCTTCTACATGTCTTCTTTTCTTTTCTATATCTTGGCTTGTTCTAGACAATGGCCTAGGTTACCTCATGGACCTTTGATGCCAAGTATGAAAATCTATGATTGTCACCCTTTGCTGCAGTTGAAAAGATGTTCAGAGAACTATGCTAGGGTAAATAATGTATTTCTGGCTCGTCTTGTTTTTAAATTATGGGAAAATTTGCATAAGAGATTGTTTGATGAAGCCATACAGTTAATCGAAACTTATGGCGGTTTATTTATTCAATTTCCTAAGTTTACTTATATCGGGGTTGGTAGAATCAGAGGTGAACCCTTTAAGCTGCCTAGATATGTGCTAGATCATTTGGTTCTTACAAAAGTCTATAGACAGCTAGTAATCACTGACAAAAACTAGAAGGAAAAACAACTAGAAAGAATAATCTTCCTTGTGGAGTTAGGTCATTATTTTTGTAAATCCACTTCAGATGCACTCAATCTAGCTTCATAAAACAAAGGCTTGAAATTCCAGACATTATTACTTGCCCAAAGTTTGATAGAAAAAGATTTGCTAAGTCTTATTTAGTGATGGAGAAGGGTTTCACCCACCTACCTCATCTAGAAGATTATTTGGAAGATTGTGAGGATGAATTTGAGGTGTGTAGAAGACTATGGTCCCACTTCTCCTTGGGACAAATCTTGGGTATGAAACTTCCTTTCAATATTAAGGGAATTGAAGAACATTGTAAAGAAGTGTTAGATCCTGAGTACAACATTAGAGTTCTGAATGAACCCCTTGTAGAGATAAATTGGGATAGGAAAGAAGAAGATAATATTCAAAGAAGATCATTCAATCTAATAAGAAGGACTGAAAAATGGCTAAGGGAGAAGAGACTAGGAAAATTGAGAATTTATGAAATAGAAACCCCTGTGGATACTCAGAGTGCTCTGCCTCCCAGAAATGAAACTTTCCATCCTAATGCTCCTATTGTAATTGATATTGTAGGTACAACTATTTTGGAGAGTATCCCAATAAAGCAAGCTTCCCCTGAAGCTAAAATCCTTGTTCCAGTAAGGACTACACACTCCCATAGCAAGAGATTGAAGAACATTGCAGTCAGCAACGAAGTTGTAGAAATAGATCCCATGGAGGAGAAACAAGCTCCCATGGACGATCAAGATCTTGAGGTGCTAAATTTGGACAACTTCAATCTAGGAAGTGAGACAAGTAAAGAAGAATATATCAATGATGCCCTTTCAGTTGATATGGTAGTGTTACAAACTCCCCTTGCTAAAGAGGCAGTGCATACACCATCATTGCTCCGATCTTCTATTGGCAATAAGAGAAGAATTGTACTAATTTTACTGCAAGACAAAGATATGGTAAGAAGATGTCTATGCAAGGAAGTAAAGCTTAAAAAGCCTATAATAGAGGCAATGATAGACATTGATTCCCAGACTGGGTGTTGGTTTGAAGAACTTGCTATCGCCAAAAATGATAAGAGTTTAGACAAAGTAACAACTGAAGACTTCACAGTTGAGAAAATTGACTTGGGGGTAGCCACTTGTGTAGCAGACGTGAAACACTTAGAATCCTCAATGAAGAAGATTGTCACAAGGGCTTGGAAAGATGAAAGGGACAAAAAGGAGATGAAACTAGAAATTTCTCAGATGGAAAAGTACATTTACTCCATTCATTATCCTGAACATACCTTGACGGGCTAACCCCCAATGGTTTTTTATCCTAAGTCTCCTGACAGCTAGCAAATGAAGGAACAGATCTTGCAAAATAAGTCCATTGTAAAGGCTTATTCTGGTTGGTTGGATTCAGTAGTTGATCAAGGGAGAAAGTACATTGATGATCTTAGCAAAACCTACGAAGATGGTATGGCTGAAAAAAATAGTCTGGACATAGAATTGACAAAGTGGGACAAAGAAAAGACCCAATGGATGGAAATAATGACCCAAATGGCTGAAGTAAAGAATTATGGAGTGATAAAGTTCTTTTCTGAGCGACCAATTGCAGGTTTTGACTATGAGATTCTTTTTGTCTCACAAGTTCATCTTGACTGGAGGAATTTTGTTATAAAGAAAGGTATTGAGGAGTCTGCTAAGTTGGCAAAGGAGCTCATTTTCTTGGCAGGTATGATGAAGAATGATCTTGGGTTCATTAAAGTACAACTGCTCAAAAGTAGATGGTAAAACTCTACAAAAGCCAGAAGAGATGTGCCAAGTTTTCACAGACAAGGTGCGTATGGTTAAAGAAATGAAAACAGTCTCACCTAATGATTTTTCTCATGTTTATGAAATAGAATCTATGCTAATCATGTGTCATAAAAATTTGGACTCACACAAAGAGAAGTTGTCTTTAGTATGCAGAGAAAACAAGGTGTGGAAACAGAGGATCACGCACATTGGCATTCCTAATCATCAGTTTGTGGTCAATTTTTTTGTCGAGCATTTGGAGTGGAGGAAGCTATAAGCTCAATCATCATCAACCACAATGACACCATAGGCCTAGATATCCTATGGGATAATTGCAACAGAAGGATTAATTTAGCTTTGTTTTGATATTTTCTATTGTTCAAACTTCCATAGAAATTTAGTTGTCTTTCTTACTTTTACTCCTTTGAGGAGTTAGTTTCTAAAAATTCCAAAAAAAAATTACTTCTTTGGGTATAAATGGCTTATTATGACCTGAGAATGGGGTCGGCCAAATTTTGTAATTTTTATAATTTCTATTTTCATTAATTTTGTAGTGATACTAAGATACTTTGAAAGAAATTTTATGATCTGAGTATGGTTTTGATCAGTTGGTTGAAATTTTAATATATAAAGATACTATAGCTTTTATGTGTTCATTTGAGTGTATGAGTGTAATTTCTATTGGAATTACATTTGTGATTGTGGTGTAATATTATATTTCTCTTAGATTGTGAAGGAATTTAGGTTTCTTATTTAGCATTATCTGTATTTTATTTAAATAAATTCAGTGTTTCGGCTGAATTCATATGTATTATTTCAGTGATTCTATTTCAATTCATTCTTCATTCAAGGTCTGAATTATTGAACCTTTCATACTTTAGGGTGAAAAGTATTATTTGAGAGCTTTGTTTATCTATTCTTTGAAAGCTTAATTGAAAATAATTAAAGATGGAGCTACACCTTTATGCAGAGGGATATGACTATTAAGGCAAGCCCCAATTGTTAGCTAATTTATTTCTCCTAGGAAGGGTCATAGAGAAAAGATTCATTAAACTGTCTTTAATTGAATTGGGGATAAATCTTTTAACTAACAGATTTTTGGCGAGTCGACTGGGGAATCTGATACTAAGTGGGTCAGTTTCAATTTTACTTATAAATGAGCAGTCATGGTGTTACCTGCTGATGTGATTTCTAGACAAGAAGATGTCCCTCTAGTATTGCAGTCGTATTTGCATTTTCTAGACACCCAGGAAGACATTATTGTTGACCTCAACTCTTTAGCCTAGAAACTAATAACTAATAATCAGAAATATCAATAGGTCAGGTTTGTAATTAAGGAAGAAGAGGAAATAAGTGAATGGTTAAGAGGTCTTCCTACAGCTCAGGAAGCTACAATTATGGATAGAGTATCCCAAGGGCTTTAAGATTTAATTCTTGATTCGAGACGTTTCACTAGGTCTCAGGCCAAACAAGGTTTGGTAGATCAGGATTTAGAAGACCTTAAATGACCTACTAGTACTCTTGATTTAACCCTACCTCACCCATCCAGACATAAGCCTAAACCAATTCAAAAATCTTTATCCTCACCAACATTTCATGCTTTAGTTCTTTCAGGGATACCTACACCTTTGAATATTAATCTTCATCCTATTTTAAACATTATGGCCGCTAATCCTTGGGGTGCCACTGTAGGACCTCCAAACCTTCTTGTGCATCATTCTTTACCTAAAGGTGCTAAGGATGCATTGCCATGATTTAATGGAGATGGAAAAGTCTTAGTTGAGGAACGCCTGAATACTTTTAATGTGTCCAATGGTGTTTTGGCTGTCAAACACGAAGATGTGGCTATGAGATTATTTGTGTAAACTTTGTCTAAGAGTGCTACATAATGGTTCAGTCACCTCCCAATAGCCTCTATTACGGGGTGAGATTATATGAAGACAACTTTTGAAAATAGATTTAAGAGTATAGAGGATGAACATTCACTGCTAGCTCAGTTAACACAAATGAAAAAGGAGATACACGAGCCAATGTGTGATTATGTGGCCAAATACAATAAATTGGTACATAAAATCTGCATAGGGAAGATACCTACTCCAAAGAATCAGAATTTTTTCTTTCTGAATTCAATGCCCCTTAACCTGGGATTTCATCTACAAAGAAGTAAACCAACAGATTTGGGTGCGGCCCAGACACAAGAAATTGAATTAGAAGATGATTTGATCATTGCTGGGAAATGGAGAAAAGAAGTTCAAACTTCTCATACATAAGCATCTTCATCTTCATCAGACCTTGTAGTCCAAAGACTTGTAAATGATATGATTTCCCTTAAGAAACAACTGCCAAAAAGTAATACACCTTACTAGGACATTCCTCGGAGGTTCCCAAATCAATTTTCTAGAAATTAAGGTAGTTGACATTGCCATCTTCACAACAAAGATTGACTATAGAAGGTGTCCCAAGTGTGAAGGCTAATATGTGTGTGTTTCATCTAAAAAATGATCATGATGGAAATACCTATCTAGAGATGGTAAGGTATGTTCAAATAAATACTCAAAAAGAAAATGTTGAAGAAATTAACGAAGATAAGGCTAGTTCAAAGTTACCTGGCGACTCCAATACATACTACTTTGAATATGAATAAGATTTAGACAGAGGTGAAAATATTTTGGTAACTTTGGAGGAGCCATCATGCTTAGTGCTAACAAGGAATCAAAAGGGATACAAGCCTTCTCCTACAGTTTCATCTCCAGCATCCACCAACAAGACAAGTGAACCTGGAAATCAAACTTCAAGCTTCTCAAGGGTCAAGAGTTCAAATTCTCTGGAGGTACCAATTTTAAAAAGGTTTGATATTGACCCTTATTTTGATATTCTGGAATTTTGTAAAACCTCTAAAATTCAAATTTCTCCTGTGGAGTATTTAAGATTAAATCTGAAGGAGCTTGATAAACTAGTAAATTTTGTTAGAGGAAATGAACCATCAAAGTCAATTGATAATCTTGTGAATGTCCAATCCAGTCAGCCTTCTACTTCTAACTCACGAAGTCAACCTAAAATTGTTGAACATTTGACCCAAAGAGAAATTTTGACTGAAACCTCCCAATCTTTCATGAAGCCACAACCCTTCTATGTATCTTTGTTTATCCATAAACACAAGCTCAACAATTGCATTATTGATTTTAGGGCTTTAGATAACATAATTCCCTCCTCTGTAGCCAAATTGCTAGACCTACCCTTAACCAAAACCTTTGGACGTTGCTATTCCATGGATTCAATGCAAGTACCTCTATTAGGTCAGATAAAAGACGCTCAGGTGGCATTGGTAGCTCATCCAGTGTAAAGAATTAAAATTACAATATTGGTTGTTGATATTCCTGCCAGTTATGGCATGTTGCTAAGTCATACCTTATGTAAAGATATTAGAGAGGAGATTAAATTAGATTGGTCGCAAGAGAGAATTTCAGTGGGAAAATAAAAAGGTTATTCTTGAACTTGAACCAAAGTCAAAGTACACTATCTTTCCTTCTGATGATTCAAGGTCACATATTTTGTACAAGGAAATAGAGTTTAGTAATTATGTGGTTATTCCCGAGACTGATGTAGCTAAAGAAATATCACCGGGAGATCGATCTTTGTGGACCATGGAATTTGATGGAAGTTGTTTCCATGCTAGTTTTGGAGGAGTAGTGCATATTTCTCCTGAAGGGAAGAAGATTACTTTTGTGTATAAGCTTGAATTCAGTAATACAAACAAAACAATAGAATACGAAGCCTTGCTAATCAGGATTGAAGAAGAAAAAAGGGGAATTAAGATGTTGAAGGCTGTTGGAGATGCTGAGTTAATTGTTAAGCAGGTTTGGAGTATTTTCACAGTAAAAAATAAAAGACTTAAACACTACCGTAAAATTTTTTGGGACGAGATAGAAGGATTGGAAGCCTTCTCCATTGAAGCCATTCAATGAGAGTTCAATTCTAGGGCTGATGCCTTAGGAGGGTCAGCCTCCCTTCTTATTTATCTTCCTAATTTTGATAATGACATGTATAGAATTGAACTAGTCCATCGACCTAGTGTCCTGGATAACATAGAATCCTTCTAGGTGTTCCATGATGATAGATAGATCAATCTTTTCATACAGTGCCTGGACATGTTCTCTTCAACATACTTTGAGGGATCTGAGTATGACTACTATGATTTTTCCCTTGATCAGGAAGGTTGTTATAAGGATGATGTTATTCAGTTGAAAGGTAACTAGATACCAAAAGGGTTTGTCACTCCTGAGAAACTATTTGACATACGAGATTGTTACATGGGCAATTGAGAGACACATGAAAATTAGGAACCAGGAGCTTATGAGAAGGTGAACATCGGGGAGGAATTCGACCCCAAAATGGTGAACTTGGGACTTTGTTGTTCACAAGAAGAAAAGTAGAGATTTATCTGGCTATTAATTTCTTACAAAGATGTTTTCGCCTAGTCTTATGAAGATCTGAAGGATTTTAATCAAGGACAAGTGCAACATCATATTGCTCTCAAACCAGTGATGACTCCTTTCAAACAAAATATAGGGAATTACAATCCTAAATTAGCTGACGCTCTCTTTAGGGAGGTGGATAATATGTTTTAGGCCCGCATTATTTACCCAATCCACCATTCAACCTGGGTGGCAAACATCGTGTCGGTATGGAAGAAAAATGGGGAAATTTGAATCTGCGTGGACTTTCACAATTTGAATCAAGGAAGCCTCAAAGATAATTACCCCTTTCCCATGATGGATCACATCCTTCAAAAAATGGAAGGTTTAGAGATGATGTACTTATTAGATGGATTTTTTGGTTATGATCAGATTAGTGTAGAAAAAGGAGGATCGGCATAAGACTTCCTTCACAATGTCATGGGGCATATTCGCTTATCAATGTATGCCATTTGGCTTGATTAATGTCAGAGCCATATTTCAATAGGAGATGAATGTCACTTTTAGTCACCTCAGAAACAAGATTATAGTTATATACTTGGATGATCTAATAGTATTCTTAAGGACGTAGAAGAGATACATTAAAGATTTGTAGCGGATTTTGCAAAAGTGTAGGGAGCATGGAATTTCTCTAAACCCTAAGAAATCAGTCTTTATTGTGACTGAAGGAAAGCTCCTAGGCCATATAGTATCTAAGGAAGGAATAAGGGTAGACCCATAATGGATAAAGGTGATCCAACAGTTGGCCCTACCATCTAAAAGAATTGGTTTTAAATCCTTCTTCGGTTAGGTTAATTTCCTAAGGAAATTTGTCCAAGACTTTTTTGAGACTACTAAACCTATTATGAATTTGATGAGTGAAAAAAAAACATTCAAATGGAACAATGAGACTACAGCCACTTTCAAAGCAGTCAAAGAGACAATTGCCAAAGCTCCAACTCTAGTTCATCTTGATTTCAAAAGAGATTTTATCATTCATTGCAATGCTTCTGATCACTCCATGTCAGGTATCCTGATGCAGACAAATGAACATGGGATAGAAAATCCAATATCTTTCATGAGAAACTCATTAAAAAGCATGAACTAAATTATTCACTGGGGGATAAGCAAGCCTTTTCATTAGTTAAGGCTATGAAATAGTTCAGATATTATATTTTACATTCTCACTCTAAGGTCTTTATCCCAAATGCTACAGTAAAATAATTCTCACACAACAGGAAGTTGGCATTAATAATAGAGCTACATGGGTAGCTATAATCAAGGAGTTTGATTTGGATATCACACCCACCAAGTTAGTCAGGGGACATGGGAGAATGGACAAGAAGGAGTAAAGTTACCATTGGCATTGTTAGTTGGCTTAACAGATCCATGGTTTTTAGATGTGGAAAACTATTTGACTTATGGAGATTGTCCAAACCATTAGAGCTCAAAGGAGAGGCAGAATCTAAAGATTAAAGCCGCCAAATATGTGATTGTGGATGATTTCCTTTATAAGAAGGGATTAGATGGCATGTTTCTTAGGTGTGTGGATAAGTAACATCAAGGAAAACTATTAAAAGCATTTCATAATGAAGCATGCAAAGGGCATTTCTCTTCCATAGTAACTACTTTTAAAATATTGAGGAATTGCTACTATTGGTCAGGCATGCTCAAAGACGCTTATCAATGGGTAGCTAATTACAAAAAATGTAAGTACTTCACCAGAAAACCACAATTAGTAGCCCTTCCTTTAAGGCCAGTGGTTATTGAGGAACCATTCCATTAGTGGGGTTTGGACTTTATAGGCCATTTGAATCCTCCCTCATCCATAGGACATGCCCATATTCTAATAGAAACTGATTATTTTATGAAATGGTTCGAGTCTATCCTGGTAAAGAAGACTTCCTCCATAGTGATCTGTGATTTTATTAATAATTTTATCCTAGTAAGAATTGGTACTCCTCACAAAATAGTGGCTGAGAATGCTTCTAATTTCTCCTCACAAGAACTAAATCTCTTATGTTATGACCACAACATTACTCTTTCTCATTCCTCTGACTACTACCCTCAAGGTAATGGTCAAGTAGAGTCTAGCAACAAAAAATTGATTAATGTTATGGGGAAGCTGGTAAGCGATAATGATAAGGATTGGCACAAAAAATCTCTATGAAGTGTTGTGGGCTGACAAAAATTCTCATAAAAGGGTGATAGGGATGTCCCCTTTTGAGTTGGTGTATGGAAGTGAAGCTCAATTGTCTCTCCCATTAGAACTAGCCACTATTAAATTGTAGAAAGTGATTGAAGATAATCATTTCCAAAATTCAATAGAAAATAGAGTTATGTATTTTACCAGATTCTAAGAAGAAAGAGAAAGACTTGTTGATCACATAACATAACATCAAGCTAGATTCAAAAATATCTTTGATAGGAGATCCAGGCCAAGGAAATTCATGCAAGGAGATCAGGTGTTTCTCTGGGATAGGCGCAGAGAACCGAAAGGTTCTCACGGTAAGTTCAAATCTCTCTAGAAAGGCCCTTTCATTATTAATGAAGCCTATGGACCTAATTTATTCAAATTGAAATATCTTGATGGAACCTCTTTGCCCTTTCCCTTTAATGGGAAAGATCTGAAATTGTATCAAATGTGATTCCTATTCTTTTACCCTTATACATATTTGTTTTTTTGTGCTTAGTGTTAATTTTTGGTTGTGTCAAAGTTTGTCATTTTTGACCCCGTTGCCAAGTTTTGAAAAACCAGAGACTCTAAAGTTCCTTCCTTGTCCCTCTTTGGTCCAGGTCCCCAGTCGAAGCCAATGTTACATTAATTTTTGTTACTTGTGATTATCTCTTCATTTATCTCTTTGTTTCAAATTTTGGCTTTTGAACTTTACGTTGAACTTTCAAAAGTTCATTCTCTTTGTTCAAATTTCTCTTGCGCATCTTGCTTGGTCACGACTTCATTCCAGATAGTCTTTCATATAGGTGGGTTTGAAATTTGTTTTTAACTTTAGTTTGAACTTTCAAAAGTTCAAATTGAAGTTCAAACTGTAAAAAAAAGTACAAGTAGGTCTTTTGTCCTTTGTAGCTCAGAAGTCATCGTGTCTTTTGTAATTTGTTCATTATTCTATTTTGAACTTTACTTTGAACTTTTGGAGTTCAATTCATAAATTTCAAAATCAAGATGTTCTATCTCCAACTTCACGATGGATTTTATCAAAAGAAAAGGTAACAATATTATAGACAAAAGATGAGCAACAAAATTTTCAAATTTTTGAAGGATGCTTTTTTTGGGGGGAGATTAATCATTATCTTGTATAATTAAATGGTATGATTTGACATTTAATTCATAGCAAGTCAGACTAATATCACTTCGCCATTAATTCATGTGGAGGAATTACAACTTCAAGTGTGTCATGAATTCAGACAAATCATTTTCTTTTTATAGGCAAAGATTGTATTTATTTTTCATTTAGTCTTGATTTATTCACCATTATGGAGCCAGAGAGATGGAGGAGGTAAATTCCATGTTGCAGTTCTGACATTTTCATGAATTATGGTGAGTGGATGAATTTTTCAATTCTAGTTTAAGTAGTTCGTTGAAGAATAACAAGTTTTCAAGTTTCCTCTCAGATTTCTTGTTTCTTGCTTCTGGAATTTTATTTGTTTAAGTAAAAGATGAAGTATAATAGGCCATTGTTACATAAGTTACAGTCCTATTCTAGTATGGTCAGTTCTCTCCCAGAGCTGGAAGATACAACTCTTATGAATGTAACTATAGAGGAAATTCTCAGGAGATTAAAAAATCCCCACAAAGGTTTTATAACTGAGAAGACAAAACATAGTGGTGTAGTTGAAGTCATTGATTTCCCAATTCTAACCCCATGCCCATAGTTAGTATTAGAATGTATGAATCATTATGATAGAGATGAGAAGTGCATCTGTACTAATTCAAGTGAATTGTTAGTAAGCATTGACATGGAAACAGTAATGGAAGCCATGGCCATCCCAGAGAGAGAGGCATATGAAGCATGGAGTGTGAGTACTTCTTACTCACTCTTTTCAGAGAAGAAGAAACATTAGATAAATATAATTTCTAGACGTTGGTTGCTAAACACTAAAAGGGGTGGTTCCTGTCTTCCAAAACCCCAGACTCGTGAAAATTTTATCCCTGAGATAAGAGATTTGGTAATTCTATTAAATAGGGTCAAAGGAAACCAACACACTTTTCACTGGGAGGATTGGATGTTATTCTACATACAATTACTCACGAATGGAGAGAAATCCTTAGACTGGAGTGAGCTAATTCCTGAGATATTACATGAAGGATTAGCTAATTTTTTTGGTATGAAGGGCTTCTACATGTCTTCTTGTCTTTTCTATATCTTGTCTTGTTCTAGACAATGGCCTGGGTTACCTCATGGAACTTTGATGCCAGGTATGAAAATCTATGATTATCACCCTTTACTACAGTTGAAAAGATGTTCAAAGAACTATGCTAGGGTAAATGATGTATTTCTGGCTTGTCTTGTTTTTGAATTGCAGGAAATAACAGATTGTCTAACGAATCCATACAGTTAATCCAAACTTATGGAAGTTTATTTATTAAATTTCCTAAGTTTACTTATATCAGGGTTGGTGGAATCAGAGGTGAACCCTTTAAGCTTCCTAGATATGTGTTAGATCATTTGGTTCTTACAGAAGTCTGTAGATAGCTAGCAGTCATTGACAAAAACTAGAAGGAAAAACAACTAGCAACAATAATCTTCCCTATGGAGTTAGGTCATTATTGCTATAAATCTACTTCAGATGCACTCAATCTAGCTTAAGAAATCAAAGGCTTGAAATTCTAGACATTTATTGCTCACCCAAAGTTTGAAAGAAAAAATTTGCTAAGTCTTATTTAGGGATGGAGAAGGGTTTCACTCACTTACCTCAGCTAGAAGATTATTGGGAAGATTATGAGGAAAAATTTGAGGTGGGTAGAAGACTATGGTATTGCTTCTCCTTGGGACAAATCTTGGGTATGAAACTTCCATTCAATGTTAAGGGAATTGAAGAACATTATAAAGAAGAAGTGTTGGATCTTGAGTACAACAGCAGAGTTATGAATGAACCCCTTTGCAAAGATGAATTGGGATAGGAAAAAAGAAGATAATATTCAAAGAAGATCGATCAATGTAATAAGAAGGATTGAAAATGGATAAGAGAGAAGAGACTAGGAAAATTAAGAATTTATGAAATAGAAACCCCTATGGATACTCAAAGTGCTCTGCCTCCCAGAAATGAAAATTTCCCTCCTAATGATCCTGTTGGAATTGATATTGTAGGTAAAAATATTTTGGAGAATATCCCAGTGAATCAAGCTTCCCCTGAAGCTAAAAGTCATGTTCCAACAAGGACCACACGCTCCCATAGAAAGAGATTGAAGAAGTTTGTAGTCAACAAAAAATTTGTAGAACTAGATCACATGGAGGCAAAACAAGTTCCCATGGATGATCAGGATCTTGAGGTGCTAAAGTTGGACAGCTTCAATCTGGGAGGTAAGACAAGTAAAGAAGACTGTATCAACGATGCCCTTTCGGTTGATATGGAAGTGTTACAAACTCCCCTACTAAAGGGATAGTGGATACACGATCATGGCTCCAATCTTCAATTGGCAAGAAGAGAAGCATTGTACCAATTTCACTTCCAAAAAAATATATGGTGAGCAGATGTATAGGAAAGGTAGTAAAGATTAAAAAGCCTAAAACAAAGGTAATAATAGACAATGATGCCCATACTAGGTGCTAGTTTATAGAACTTGCTATCCCCAAAAATGATAAGAGTTCAGACAAAGTAACAACTAAAGACATCACGGTCAAGAAAATTGACCTAGGGGTAGCCACTTGTGTAGAAGACATCAAGAACTTAGAATCCTCAATGAATAAGATTGTCACAAGGGCTTGTAAAGATGAAAGGGACAAAAAGGAGATGAAATTGGTAATATCTTAGATGGCAAATTACATTTACTCCATTCATCATCCTGAACATACCCTAATGACACAACCCCCTACGGTTTTTGATCCTAAGTCTCCTGACAGCCAGCAAAAAAAGGAACAGATCTTGCAAAATAATTCCATTGCAAAGGCTTCTTCTGGTTGGTTGGATTCATTAGTTGATTGAGGGAGCAAGTACATTGATGATCTCAACAGAACCTATGAAGATGCTATGGATGCAAAAGATAGTCTAGACATAGAATTGACAAAGTGGGACAAAGAAAAGACTCAATGGATGGTGGTAATGGCCCAAATGGCTGAAGTAAAGAATTATGGAGTGATGAAGCTATTGTGTCATGCCCCGCAAGGGAACCGGGGAAGAGAACAAAGATTCTCTTTGTAAAAGAAAACCTAAGTAAAAATTCATGAAAATTTTTGAACTTTTAAAAGAATTATGTGAACAAAACTTTAAACTTAGATTCTTCCCAAAGTTCCCTTCTAATTTAATGCACCATTCATTTAAGTCCATTTAGTGTGCTAACAATTTGATGTACTTTTTTTTAAGCAAGCTACATCATATCATTATAAGATTCTTTATTAAGAAATACCTAAGTACTTTCATTTCAATTTTCCATTTAAAACCATCTATATTTTTAAGTATTCTTTATGAACAATATAACCTTTAAATCAAATGGAACCATCTAAATCATTTGATGAAATGCAAATAAAACATTTGGTCTTCAATAGCCTTTTCACTTAATCAATAATAAGAAACATACTACTATACTTGAAATGTTACCAAATCCTTTTTCTTTTCCAACATACATCTTATACATAAAGTTCATGCTTTTCCCTTTTTCCTTT
>MU224730.1:128380-140441 GCA_018584345.1 Thuja plicata | reverse complement strand
ATAAATTACTAAATCATACCTTCAAATAAACAATGACTCACATCAATAATCAAAGTTGAGCATACCAAGAAGACAAGTACTAGCTACAAGATCCACAAATTCAACAAACTAAGAGATCACATAATACATCCACACAAGGGACTGATTCGGGAACTCCCCACCTTAGGATAGAAGGATTAGAGGCGGAGTTTCTTCCTGTGGAACCTGGTGATATCTCCATAACAACAATAATGGTCGAGGATTTTGAGTGATCGCTCAGACCTGTGAAGCTAGGTGGAGATGATACCCGGTACTTGCAATCCTACATCACCAAGAAGAGATACATATATACGTATGGATATTCATACAAATTAGATATATGCAAACAGATGACCAGGATCGATACATCATGTGGACCTCAACTAAGTGAGTAACTATGACTTCGTCTTGAGCCATGAAAACACATCAGACACATATCCATGAAACATAAAACATCATGTTAATGGTTAGATTCAAATCCTTGGGTTAGATCCATAAAAAATATAAAAATAGATGGTTTTCTAATCTCATAAACATATAAATAATAACCATAAATGAGCATATCAATCATATCATCATCCACAAAATATAAATGTAAATGTATACTTCTAACCATCATAATAAAATGTCCAAGTCAAAAGTCCAAGTATCACCATAGGAGAGGGTATTACATCTTGTTTGAGTGACCAATTGTAGGTTTTGATGATGAGATTCTTTTTGTCTCACAAGATCATCTCTACTGGAGTAATTCCATTGTAAATCAAGGTATTGAGGAATCTGGTAAGTTGGGAAAGGAGCTCATTGCCTTGGCAAGTATGATGAAGAATGATCTTGGGTTCATTAAAGTATAACTTTTCAAAGAAGATGGTAAAACTCTGCAAAATCCAGAAGAGATGTGCCAAGTTTTCATGGACAGGGTGCATATGGTTAAATAAATCAAAATAGTTACACCTAATGATTTTTCTCATGTTGCTGAAATAGAATCTATGCTAATCATGTGTCGTAAAAATTTGGACTCGCACAAAGAGAAGGTGGCTTTAGTACACATAGAAAACAAGGTGTGGAAATGGAGGATCACGCACATTGGCATTCTTATTCATTAGTTTGTGGTCAAGTTTTCTGCCAAGCATCTAGAGTGGAAGAAGTTGCAAGCTCAATCATCATCAACCACAATGACACCAGAGGCCTAGATATCCTATGGGATAATCACAATAGAAGGATTAATTTAGCTTTGTTTTGATGTTTTCTATTGTTCAAACTTCCACACAATTTTAGTTGTCTTTCTTACTTTTACTCCTTTGAGGAGTTAGTTTCTAAAACTTCCAAAAAATAGTTACTTCTCTGGGTATAAATTGCTTATTATTGTAATCACATAAAAATCGTCATCTAAACCCTAGACCCCCAATCTCAACAATTAATCAAGAAACCCTAATCTTGATAAACCCTAAGTCCTAAACCATATAGACAATCTATCAAATTCAAACTGATCTAACCTAAACCCTAGGTCCTAATCAATCATCATACTTGATTAATTAATTAATTCCTAAATTTATAATACATTGGAAAATAAACCTTATGTTAATTATTTAATTGATATTCTGATATATTAATTAAATAAAATTAATAAATTGTCAATTAAATAAAAAAGGAACTAAATTAATTAATAAAAACAAATATACATTCAAAATCATTTAAATTATTAAAAATGCATATGACATCAGCAAACCCATTCAACTGATTATCAAATTGGAAACAATCCAGTCCACTCAGTTAACTGATTCTCCACTATTTATCATTTTGGAAACATTTTAGTTAACTGAAAACTCATTTTAAGTTTCCAAAATAACTTATCAGTCAGTTCAGTCAACTAAATCTTTCGACCAATCATCATCTTTGTACATGGATTGTGCTTCCTCAAATCAAATCTGAGCCACTCTTTTCTTTCAATCTCGATCGTTGATTCGAGAGAGATTTCTATAATTTAGAGAAACTATTTTCCTTCACAAAGGACCCTAACTTCTTGTATCGTTATTATACTACATTTTATTTTCTATCATTCTTAGCTTTTAATCATTAATTGTTGTTTTTACTTTCAAGCATGCAAACAATCTAATTTAGAGCACATTTGATTTTAGTTTTAAAATTAATCATCATATGTCATTTGGAGCTTTAAAATTGAATCTAATTAACTTGGATAAACAACAAGTTTCATTTTGCATATCATTTTAGATCAATCATCTAGATTAAAAATCCTTTATTTAGAATAGGTGTAGTCACTGGACTTTGTGATGACCTGGGAGCAAAGTACATACTCCTGCCTACTAGAAGGCAATAGATTGATTTAGGTTAGTGTATTTATTTACTGCATTTTGATTTCATGTTTTCTAACCTGCTAACCATGCAATGATCTATTGAAGTGTGTGTGTGTTTTTTGTGCATTTAATCATCATATAACAGGGCTCATTGGCTTCTGATGATGGCCCATAAACTGTCAAATTTAACCTAGGGAAACACTGATGTCAGCATGATTTTTAAAATCTTTAGCCTTCACCATATGTTATTTTGAAATTGCAATTCATATTCAAACCCTCATAACTTGCTCATATTAAGTCCTTTTTTCTAGCATTTGTTTTTTATTTGGGTTAGAATTTCCTAAAGATCACTGTGGTGAAGTTATTTTCTAGTTTTGATAGCCTAATTTATCAGAAATTGTACTTTTTGATCACTGTACCTATTTAATCCTTTGTTTTGCATCTTCTAGAGCCTCATACGGTAACCTTTTTTAGTGCAATTTTTTTTTAAAGTGCATGATTTTTCATCTAATTTTTGAATATGCAATCATTTTTGTGATTTTTTGATTTTTCTAATGTTGACCAATCTTTGTCTTTGTTATTCTTGAGCTTATCTTTGATTACAGCCTAATAGTGGTTTTGCAGGACATTATAAATAAAGAAAAAAATCATAAACTACTAATGAGTTTGATGCAGGATGCTTGTTGAATTCTTTGTGTGTCTTTTAAAACTTTCATGTCTGCTTTTAGTAGTTAGAAAACACTTCAACTTGGTGCTTAAAAAGAATCATTTTCTTATGTGTCTAAAGTGTCCTCTAGAATTGTAATTCCAAATAATTTCATGAACATGTCCTCTCCCCTCGCCTTCATGGATCTTGGGTGTAAGAGAAATTCATGCAAATCTTTTAGCGTGGCTACCTCCCAAGAGCTTTAATAGAGCTGGTGAGAGTGAATTTCCCAACTAGTAACAAGCTAAAGCCAAGCCCTTCTGAACCGGTATATAAGAAATGTAATAATTATTATGTCACAATGAACAGGTGTTGATTATGTTATACCAGGAAGAAGATCTCCTTCAGTACCCTTGTGGTGCCTAAAAACTTACAGAATGTAACTTTTGTAGGCTGGGAGGCCTTCATAATGGAGCTAATCTGCCACAAGTATAACCACCTAAATGGATGCCTTGAATAAAAAATTTGTTCTAGTGACCAAAATCCCTTTATCTACTGGTGAAAAAGGTCAGAGATCGACTACGACATTCCACATTTTCATGGCTCTTAGTAGAGACAACGGTCCCTCGGGAAGTGATTACCCTTGGGATCCAAAGCTTGGTGTGCCTCAGAAGTGAGTGCACTGTAAGGAGGATCCCATGCCTCTAAGCTTCTAAGTTGTCCACTATGAGTAGGCATGGATGAACTTTGGTTCAAGTGGGAATTCAATAGATATTTCCATGTCTTACCTAAGATTATGGTGTGTTTGTTCTTTTTACAATAAACATTCTTCTTGATGTGTATTGTGTGAGTGAAACATCAAAACAAATAATCAAAATGAACAATCAAAACAATCAATGATTTAAAATCTACACTTCTAGGTGTTAACTATCAACTCTTGTCTGAGTTTCAGCATCTATTATCAAACTCTGAAATCAGTTGAATTGGTTTCCAATTCTATCTTTTGTCGCAACAGTTCTATCTAGATTTTCTCAAATCTATGCTTTCACAAACATCACTACTAGTCTATCTTTGACTAAAATCTGTTGATAGTGTGACTCGCTTTTTGTTTTGAAATTTGACTTTTCTATGCTAGTCCAAGTGACTTGTTATCTTAATCATCTTTTTCTACACTTTCCTTATCCTGAGTTGTGAGAGAAGGTTCATTAACCTTGACTCAAGATCAGAGTCGTTGCTATCTCTCTCTCTTAGTTTGACATTATCTCCTTTGTCCTTTGGTCTTGGACTTAATCGACACTTTAGATATCACTTCATCACCTGTCAGTTAATCCATTGATTCATCATACCTTCTCTTGAATCTTCTAAGCAAGCACATCAAGATGATCTTACAATGTCTAAAGAAAATGGGCTAAACCTTATGGTCCTAACAATGAGAAAGAGGAGGTTCTTATGGCAGCTTTATCAAAACAACTTCAAATCTTGAAATCTAAACTCTAGGAATTAAAGGGGGAAAAGGATACACCTATTATGCCTTTCATACCTATCCCTACATTTTGTAGGTAAAATGTTGGGTCCCCCTTTTTTTTTCTTTTGCTCTTTTCTTTGGTGTCTTTTTTTTCCTTTGTTCCCCTTTGCGCTTTGCTTCTGTGAGGGCAGTTTTTCTTTTGTTTCTTGTCTTCTTTTGTCTCTAGGACTTGGTCTCGAAGTTTGTTTGTTCTTTTGAGTCAGCCAGATTCTTGACTCAGGGATTCCTTGTCATCATGTCTTCTTTTACAAGAAGATGTGGCTGCATGGAACCCCCAGGCCTAGAATCTGGAGGTTTGCTTGTTCTGGAGTTTGCGGGGAGAAAGAAACATAGTTTTACCCTAGGGGTACAAATAGAAGTTACCTTTCATTTTCACATTTACCATGCTTAAACACTTGGAGCACTCAGAGCGATTTTAAGGTGATTAAGGTGAGTTAAAAAGTGTTTTTCTCCATGTGCTTAGTGGCTGATTAAATAGTGATTTGCAGTTCTTGTTTATGGTCACTCGAAGGTTAACTTGTTGTAGAGTGCCTCCCATGCTCATCTTTCTCACATTCCCCCACATTTCTAGGTAGGCCTTTAGATCTCTCTTCTATGTCTTTTAGTTTTCTATTTCTTTCTTGTCTATTGTATTTTTGTTCTATTTTATCTTGGTTCTATTTTTTTTTTTCCGCATCTTTGTGTTGGCTTTTCTGTCGCCTCCCATTGGTGGGTTAGCTCTGCCAAAGGGTTGTCCTCCCTCTGTGCAGTCATAGTTTAGTATATATTTTGTACATTTCTGTAGAATTTTGTAAGTACTTCTGTATAATGTATATATATTATAGTCTTCCTATATATTTCTGTATATATGTGTGTTTTTGGCCAGCCTACACGTCCTGCTTTAGCCCTCACATGCACTTCAACTCTGTCTTTACATTATCTATATAATCTTCACTCTATTTAGTGGCAAGCTCTCCGTGCTCTATGCAACAAAAACCCTAAACATGGAGCTCATTTGAAAGATCGATGCTTGGTTCAAACTTGGCACCTTGGTGGTTTGAGCCATGTCGGCTTTCTCTCTCCTCTATCATGTCATCTTAATGGCAGGATTAATTTCCCATGAGTGGGCATTCAAATCCCATCCAATCTGGCATTTACTTCCCCTGTGTCAGCCTACTTATTTCCATTAATGCCATTACATCACCTATCATGTGGCCACATGATGACCCATGTCAGCCAAGTATGACTCTCTACCGGCCACATCGACAACGGCTAGTTCTTCTAGAGTCTAGGTGCTGAGAGGCCCCTGGGTCTTCATTCCATTTTTTTCACTTAATCCAATGCCTCGGAGCCTCCGGGTGTTGGTCAGAATTTGACCCATGTTAATTTCATCATTCTAGGATTTTGATGCATGATAACACATTTTTGGATAGGTGCGAAATGGTGGTGAATTCCTCAGAGTCATTAAAATATTATTTTTATCATATCTTGTATTGACGGTTCTCCAGACTTGCATGTTGCAGATAGATTGATCAAAATGTTTGAAGTGATACTCCTCTTGATAGCCTAGAGCTACCAACTACCTCCACTTGGGTAGCTACAAAAACAAAGGGTGAAAAGATGCTGGCCAAGCTACCAATAACTTCCAAGTACCCAAAGGAGGGTGCTCTCATAGGTTCCAAGGTGGACTCTAGGTTGCAAGAGATAATAGATATAAAGCCCGGACTATGGGCTAAAATGCAGGTCTTGGTCCAAGCTATCTACCAACAAAGGACCATTGGAGATGATATGGAAAAATACTTGGCTTCCTCCAGGATCATCAAAGCTACAAGTTTTCCCTACTCGGTGCAAGCACTAGATCTGATACTCCAACTCGTGATGCTTTACAATGCCTCCACTCGGGTTTTTCTCCTCACCGATCCCCAACCACTACATTATCTAGTGACTATCATCAATCTAGACTTAACAAATTTTTCTTCAGGGCTGGGAATCTTGCAATTCAAGGGATCCATTGTTCTCATCTGGTCCACATCATTAAAGGAGTTTGAGGAAGATTCCCTCCTTTCCCGACAGCATCTCAACACTCGTTGGCTAAAGTCCCCAAGAAGGCATTATAAAAAGATGAAGTTGGAACTTCCCTGCGGGGATTTCAAAGAACCTATCTAGGCTGAGATCATATTCCTATGCAGGCTCTTTGGAGAGCCCCATACCTGGGATTTATTGGCATGGATGTATTACTTTTTGTACTGCATCACCACTTGTAGTCAGACATTCAATTAGGCAGCTATCATTACCAACCACATGGACACATAGATGAAGAGCGTCCTCCAGAATTCAAATTTCTATATCACATCATATATGTTATGGGTACTAGCCCAACAGACACCTTCCTTCCATGGTTTGCAGACAATGGGTGTTCTTGGGAACGCACCGGACCAGCTGACGCCATGGGATCATTATCCCCATGTCTAGTGGGCACTTAGTTTCCCAAATTTTTGTAGGGTAAATGATGCCTTCATCTACCAAAATATTTTGACACTTACTTAGGGTTCTGGATACCAATTTTTGTAAGAGGCGATGAACCTGGTGAGCACCTACGAGAATTATTTCATTTAATTCTAGCAACACACATATATTCAGGTGATCGGCTTCTCTGAGAAACCCTATCTTCTTCCTCGGTATTATGGGGATAGAATAATTCTTTTAGAATTCTGCAGACAAATTCTGGAGCTGCACGCCCTCTTCACATTGAAGAAGGTTACCAATTTCCCATTCCCAATCTCTTGTGGGAACTATTCTTGTAGTCTTGCCAGAGTAAAGGAGGCAGACATTGTACTAAGAAGTCTGGGACTGGTGGAATTTGACCATACCAAATTTTTTTTTGATCCATTAGGTAAGATAGCACTAGCGCTTCCCCAGGTGTCCCCACCACACAAATAAGATATCAAAGATTTTTGGGTAGATTTCTAGGACAGGTTTGATCTCTGGGCCCACCAACATTTGTGAATGTCTAAAGGCATGATGAAAGCCCTCAACCTTCAGGGTTTTCTGAAGGGTTTTTCAGATGAAGGGCTGTTGGAGGACCCATTGTACAAAGAGTAGGGATGAGATAAGTTGGATCTCCCTCTGGTGGATTAGGCCATCCTAGAAAATTTAACAATTGAGGGGGTATGCTACCCCATTGTAGAAAATAGTCACAAGAATTTGGCACGGGTGTGTCCCAAGAGCACCTAGAAAGGACCAATTATTCGGGGGTCCTCTTCGACCTCTGGACCCGCAAGACCTAGAAAGAGAAAGTGGAAGGAGATAGAAGATACCCTAGCCTAGGTACCTCCCAAGGGTTCACTCTCCATAATGGCATAGATTCAGGAGAAAATGGAGACATTGAGGCTCACAAGCCAGAAAATAAGTGCACAACTATCTGTCAGCCTCCTCGCAACTCCAGTAGCATTTTCTCACCCAGTGGGATCCCCATCATTGGCCACGCTGATGAGCAGGTAGAATTTTGATGAGGTAGAGTCTACAAGTATTTTGGATGTCAGAGTCCCACTACAAAAGAAGAAGAAGTAGAAGGTGAACCCCACCCCAAGCATAGACAAGGGCCCCGATATGCCTAACATGGCCCCAGTAGATGTTAGTTCAGATTCCCCTAAACTTGAGAATATTTTAGATACCTCTCCCCTGCATGACAACTTTGATGATATCTTCAGGATGGATAAGCTCATGAACCTACATGGGGACATAAATCAAGTGGTAGAGGAGATCGCCGCTTAGGAAAAAGAGGAAATCCCCACTAATAAGAAAGTCCCAAAGAAAGAAGCTGTCATAGAGTAGGAAATCTAGGAAGAAATGCAAAAGGAACAAGAAGAGTAGGAGAAAACACTAGTCTAGGAGACTGAGGATGGACCAAGGCAAACATCATATGAGAAACCGATGACTGGGGGAATAAGACCAGATCAATCGTACCCCCATTCATCATGCTCCAAATGCCTTCAGTTACTCTAGGTGACCAAATGCCCTAGAGTAAATTTAGGGAGGTGATCACAGCGGCCCAAATATTGAACCTAGGCAAAACACCTCCACCACCTCTGGAAGACATTCCAATGCAGGAAGGTGTCCCAACAAATGATGCTGAGGAAGAAAAATAGAAGAAAGATGAGGGAAGAACCCCTGAAGATACAAATGTTAATCCATCTGATGCTGAGAAGGACATGGAAATCCCCAAAAATATAGGTGATGTTGATACTAGCAGAGGAAAAACCCTAGACATCACGAAAGAGGACACCGACATGGTGGAAAATACTGAGGCCTCCAGAGAATAGGAGAGGGAACAAGAATAGGAAAAAGAGAAAGAGCCTAATGAAACTGCAAATACCGGGAACACACCGCCAGATTCTGAAGGGAATCCTGATACCCAGGTTTTAACAGCAAAACCTCCCTAGCTGCCCTAGTGGCTGGTGGAATCCAGAAAGAGAAAGGCCCCGGTGGTAGCAACAAGTGTTCCGCTCTCCTTGGCCAAAATGATGGCCCAAAATGCAAAGGCCAAGAAGCCTAAGAAGGCCCAGACATTCCATACCCTCCAGACTGATCCAGTAGGAAGTACAGTTGTGACAATCACAACACCTCCCCCACATGTAGATGCAACGACAATAAGGCCTAAGGATTATGCGATCATAGAGGTAACACTAGGGAGGAGAGATAAGCAGGACAAGTTGGACCTGTTGAGGGAGGCCACCAAAGTAGTTGAGGCCCAATATGAAAAATAGACCTAGAAGTTGAAGGAGGAAAGAGAAACCAATGCAAATCTCCTCAAACTTCTGACAGAACTCACACAGCCCTTGGCTGAGATCCACCTGGAAGCTTCTACCTCTGGATTACCAGTTGCACAAGGTGATGTGAATGCTCTAAGGGCTATGAAGAAGAAGGCCCAGGCTGTAGATGGGTGGATCACTGAGTAGATAGTCGCCGTAAGGCAATTCTTAGTTGTATCACTCCCAGATCTTTATTTGGTCCACCATATTTTGAGCCAGGCACATAGTGTTGTCGTCCTGTGGGAGCAGGGTTTAGAAAAGTATGAAGGATGGAAAATAGGACTGGAGGAGGTAATGAGCTCCAGAGAAGCAACAGTCACAAAAGTGGGAATTTTGGGAGAGGAATCATTTTATTTCGTCCAAGTCCAGTACTCCAGACTTGGCCTCAAGATTGAGGTAAGCAAGCAACTGGTCATGACCCTGAAAGAGAAAGTCATGGCAGTTAAGTATTCTTTAAATATGCACAAAGAATTTGTTACAAGGGTTTCATAGGTTGATCCCTTTACCACCAGAACATGCACCTCGGAGGACTATGTCCTCAGCAAGTATGATGAGCTAATGGAGTCCCGGTATCAGTTTGCCAGGGACTTTGACAGAGGGAAACTTTCAAGAATATCCAAAATGATGCTCCGAGCTCATAACTCTGTTAAGCTAGTAAATGAATTTTGAGGAGATGGGGATATTGAAGAGAAGGTCAGAATTATCTGCGACTAGTGGGATGACATTAAAGACATTGATGGGAGTGGCATCTGTGAAATTTTGGAAGCATTCAAGAATAGTAAGGGGCAATAAAGTTCTCTGAATTTTGGAGATTTGTACCAACAGGGTACATTTTGAGCATTCTTGATTCTTTGAGTGCAAGCTCCCAGAGCCCAAAGTCCCAGATCCAATAATTTTGTATTCTTTTAGTGACCCATGTTCAGGTTCCTCAAAGCTGACCGATCACTATCAGGTAGTTAATAAGGGTGTCAGAAAGTAGCTGACCCCAACAAGGCACATCGACTCGAGGGATGGTTCTGATAGATGGTCTTCCCAAGGCACCGCTCCAGCATTAAATACCTGGCACATCGGAGATAGTGGGCCACTTTTTCATTAAAGAGGCATGTAGCCTCGATCCTCGGGGGATCAAATTTCTTCTATTCTCCCTCTGGCTCTCTTCTCAAAGCTGATTCTTCCATACCTCTTTTCTTGTCCCATTCTTTTGACATGTCAGACCTTTTCTCTCTTCAAGGTTGTTGTAGTGTGGTGCAGGTGGTACCAGCCACCAAAAATCATTTTTTATTATTGAGTATAAAGTTAAGTTAGGTTAGTTTTAAGGAAAACACATGTGTATAAATAATAAGTCTAACCTCATTCCAAGGGTCGGAAAATTTGATGATTTTGCAGTCCATAGCTATAGCACTTTCAGTATTTCACTTCTTGTAGTTGCAAAGCTTAATGCTCCTTAGTTCTTAGAAGTCCTCAGTAGATAGATGCTCCCTTGGAGCCATTATTGTATGCACTAGTGCTCGCTGAAAAATCTATTAATGAAGAAAGAAGAGTTCTAGCAATGATGTTGTTAGTGTTCTAATCTCTGGATTAATGTTATTTTGTGCTATATGTTTCTAATGTCCCTTGCCCTAATGTTTTAAGTAGATTAATGACCTTATTTTCCCCTCTCTATTGGATATGTATGAACTGATGGTTATGTATGCATTTAGTATTTTAGTGTAGTATGTTAGAGCTTGGTCGATGTTCTAAATGTATTTGCACAACTATAGGTAGAATGGAATACTTCTAACCCTGGCATATCTTTTGAAGTTTCTTTGACAGTCCAAATGCTTTTAGGAAACCCCAACCTAATGAAATCCTTGGAGAAGATGAGTCAAGAAAACCAACTATCTCCTCAAACAAAATAGTCACACTCCCAATTTAGCTCCTGCACTGTCGAGACCCAACTCTCAGGTGCTTGAAGGCCCAGAGAATTTATCCCCTAGAAAACCTTTACAGGCAAAGTTGGATGGTAGCCTGGTACTTGGTGACAACTTATCTCTATTGGTGGACCTGGTCACAAAGTCTCATCAATAGAAACTGGCGCTAGAGGGAGGGCATGAGCTCGTCCCCTTCTAAGGATTTAGATTTTACACCACCTGAGGGTTCCCCAAGCCATAGTTTTAGGAAACAAGCCTTTAGTGGGATTGGATCATTTTTATATGCAATGAAACCTAACCTGTTGGGAGCACGCTCAGACATGTAAACATTAGAGATAAATATTAAATAACAACATCATACATATCTAAAGCATACTATTAAATAATAAGTAGAGATTCATCACAACCTCCGATGAGCCAAACAAGTGCACCCAAGCCTTGTTGATTTGCTCTTAGAGAGGTTTGTGGGTGTGCTCTCCCAACACAATATATTAAATCTCACTATTGATAACAATGCAAGCTAAGAGAGTGAAGAGCTCAAGAACAAGTATGAGGAACTTGTCTCAAAGCCATCACAATGACTTGATGAATGCAAAAGCTATACTATGATGAGGATTCAAAGACTAAGCTAAGATGATATGCATAAGATAATAGAAATAAGTTCATTTGCTATTATCCTAACATGTAATTTCTAAATTCAACTATAAAATAATGAGCATGAACTGTTATACATTGAATTTGCGCCTCTGATCTCAAGCTCTCTTGGTCTTGATAATCCAGTATAACATGGGAATCATCTCAAGGTTGTGGGACCTTATGCTAACCGAGATGAGACCTTCAGGTTCTAGGCTGGTTCCTCT
>MU224730.1:96101-106734 GCA_018584345.1 Thuja plicata | reverse complement strand
TCATATTTAATTAAATAAATTTAATTAAATAGATAGAAGAATATAACCAATATAATTAATTAAAATTAACTATAATGTTATGGGAATATTAATTAAATTAATATAAGGACGATTTTGGACGTCTACAATTTTCACTTGTCTGATTCGAAAGAGTCCTTAGATCAGCCCCCAATCTTGGTAGGTTTGTTGAACTTGAGCCTCCTATTCAAAAGAAGTAGACCCCAAAAACCAAGCCAGCCAACATTGTCTTAGGATCTACTACATCTCAGAATACCCAAGTCCCCCAGATAACCCCAGGGACTAACGCTCAGTCTAGCCAAAACCCAACACCCCTGATGGCTACATACTTCAGTAAAATTGGGTCCCTAATGGGATTGTTTCTGGGTGCAACCAACGATCTCCCTACGCACCTGAAAAAGATCTACCCCCGATATGAGCACTTAGGCTCACGAACTATAAAAGAGCATTTGTAGGTATACAAAGATGTTATGAACCGACACCAAATCCAACATATGGAAATTGTGACTCGAATCTTCCCTCTATCACTGGGATAGAATGAGTTAAACATGTGCCTTAACCTTCCTGCCAACTCCATCAACAGTTGGCAGGATATCGAGGACACCTTCTTAGCGGCCTTCTACGTAAACATGGACCCAATGTGGTCCCACAACTAGTTCATCTCCATCAGGAAGGAACCAAAAAAACCACTTGCAGCATTTAACCATCGGTTCCAACACACCTCAAAGTGGTGCACAGGTCCCTTCATTCCATCCATGGATGTAACCATCTAGATGTACCTTAACATGATGGACCCTTTCATTGCCATGCTCCTATGGAGAACTACCACCCCCACTGACCAGGATACTCCAGAAAAGGTTTACAACCTGGCCCTCGAGTTGTCTCATGGTTTGAACAAAGCTCTTGGCGGGATTGGGCAGAGCATGCCTTTCAAAATGATACCTGACGAAACTTCTTACACTGGGGGATACAATCCCAATTAGTCAATGGGTGCCCCAATGATGGCCATTAATCCCCCACCACTGTCGACAGACCAGAAGGCCTGGTATGTATACCCACAACAAGCATAGACAATACTGGGTCTGGAATTTGTTCCCTGGAACCAGCCGCAGCAAATGCAACAACCATGGACACAACCTTCTAGAGTTCTTTTCTTGCAATCACTTATGGCTGGAGGACTGCCACCCTCGACTCTAGTAAATTTTGTCACCTTCCCCAAGAACCAACCACAACAACCATCACACTATGACGCAAACACCTAGCTGTCCACTGAGGTTGAATCTCTTTGGTGATTATTGTCCTCACTGACTGTGGACATGGGACAGCTGAACGTGGGGTCTTTTTCACCCCACAACTCCAATTTTCAAAGAGGGAATGTCTTCTCCAGCCAAAAAAATACCAATGTCAGAGGAAGAAATTATAATAATGGGCCCCGGCCTAACCAACAGTAGTGGAACAATAATATAAACAATAGAGGTCCTCCTCTAAACCAAAACACCACACAGGTTAGTGTTGGACCTTCCCATTTCACGCCAGTCACAGAACTCTAGCCCCTGACTAACTGGTGTAGATTTCATGACACCAACTCTCTCTCTGAGGTGAACTGTACTACACTAGAGAAGGTCATCATGATCTCCTACCTGGACAGACAAAAACTATTGATCCTACTCCCCTGGAACCTCCCATGCAAGATCCCACTCATGGTGCCTTCACCTATGAGACCATCTTCTTTGGAGCAGAAAAAGAGGACTAAGAAGAACCCAAATTGCAAGGGTTCTTTGATGAATCTATTCTGGCCTTTGAGGCCAATGCCTTCACCAACCCACGGACTCCTTACAACACTTAGAGTTAGGCTAGTAAAGGACCAGTTTACACGCCTATGCCTCCCAAAGATACCCCTCCCCAGGACAACACAATTGATCATTCCTTCCCACCAAAAGGAAATAGCTTGGTTCTGACTGAGGGAAGCCAACAATTCCCTGGGGGCAGGTTTGACATCACAAAGGCATTGGAAAGAACTACCACCTCCATGACCTTGATAGAGGTTTTGTTGAACTATCCTGAGTAGAGGAAGTCTCTTCTGAAGCTCTTGGGAAAGCTGGAAGATTTCAGTCTCCCACCCAAGATTGTCACTTTTGACGATGCCAATGTGGCTATCTTCCAGGGAAACAATGAGGATCCTCCCTTCTTACTAGGCTTAAACATGCAAGGGTAGAACCTACATAATTACTTGGTAGATTCCAGTGCTTTGGGAAACGTCATGCCTTTATCCATATGCCAAAAGCTCAGACTCCATCCCACTCCATACAAAGGCGCAGTAGTCCAGCTAGAAAAAAATGATATAAAAATGGTAGGTGGGCTGAAGAACATCTAGATTCAGCTCATCCAAGACCCCTAGATCACAAGTATAATCGACATCCAAGTGGTGGACATCTCGGATACTTATGGGATGTTATTGAGTTGAAATTGGTCTAAGTCCCTTAATAGGTATTTCTCCACCAACTTCTCTCACTTGTGGCTCCCTTGAGAGGGAGAATCTAACCAAATTTGGGTAGAAAGTGAACCCAAGATGAAATAGGCCCTCATCGAAGTCGGGAGGGTGAATGAAGTCCTCTTCTCTGAGACTTCCCCTGGGGTGTACCAACCCCTAGAAATCTTGACATTTGATTTTCCCCTTGGGGAGGATCCCATTGTCTCTTAGAGAATTTAGGTCCTAGACAAAAAAATAAGGGGGCAAGTTAACTCACAAGGTACCGCAACAACTCCTACTACACTCTTTTCTGGCACTTAGTGCCAGGTGTATTATCAGAAACATTCATAACTAAAGTGTAAGCCTTGCATCACCGCTGCTACCTGTCACATCAATACCCTCTTGGAGAAATATCATGAAGCAAGCATGCCTGGGCCTAGTAATCCATCTAGTAGCACCCCCATGGTGTTGCTTGCCTAGGCATCCCAGTCATAGAATTATCTAGAGAAGAACCTCACCCACGTGCCATCAGAGCTGGAGGAAACTCCTCCCAACCTTCCCAAAAATAATCTAAAGGTCACTTCACCTCCCCAGCCCCAGACAATGAACAATGACTTGTGGACCCTAAAGTTTGATGGGTCTCGGTCTAAACAAGGTTGTAGGGCCGGAGTGGAATTGATCAACCTACGGAGGAAATCCTTCCTCACATTTTACAAGCTACAGTTCAATTGCACAAACAATGTCATGAAGTACAAGCCCTTGGTCCTCAGAATCCTATTTGCACTAAGAAAGGTAATCACTCACCTCTAGGCACTAGGTGATTTAGAGTTGATCATAAAGTAGGTCCAGAGCCAATACACTTGTCATGATAAAAGGCTAGCATCATACCGCAACCGGGCATGGAACCTCATCAAATATTTTGATGCCTTCAACATTGAACTCATTCCTTAGAAAAGAAACTACATTCTAGACACCCTTGCCGCATCTGCCAGCACCCTCGAGCCAATGTTTGGCTCCCAGCTTCAAAAATTCTCTGTTGAGATGGTCCCCACCCCATCCATTCCAAACAATGTCACCCAATTTCAGATCTTTGAGGATGATTAACATAATCTAGCCTTCATGGCCAATGTTGGTGTTTTTGAGGACCAGATCATGGAAGAAAGAGATCATGAAGATAATGGGTAGGGTGAAGAAGATGACGGGATCATAGACTTGCCAACCAACACCATCTCTAAGGGGATGGTAGCACTAGAAAAAATCTTTGACTCAGACCCTCAGGGCCAGGAAAAGGTATCCTCCTCCTCAGAGGGAGGAAAATTTGAGAAAGTTAACATCGGCTAGGCCGATGAAGAAAAATTGGTACACATTGGCACCTCCTGCTCCCCAAAGGAGAGGGAGAAGATTCTTGTGGTTCTCTGAGAATACATTGATGTAATTGCATGGGGGTATGAAGATTTGAAAACCTATGACACATCCATCATGACCCATACCATCCCACTGAAACCTAATGCTAAGCCCTTCTGGCAAAAGCAAAGACCAGTAAACCCATTGATCAAGCCTCTAATTCATCAAGAGGTTTAGAAACTATTGTCAGCCCATATTATATTTCCTATCTGACACACTACTTGGGTTTCCAACCTCATCCTTGTGAGGAAGAAAAGCGGTGAGATCCGCCTTTGTGTGGATTTTTGAAATTTGAACAAGGAATCTAAGAAGGATA
Organism: Thuja plicata; assembly: GCA_018584345.1. NCBI lineage: Eukaryota > Viridiplantae > Streptophyta > Pinopsida > Cupressales > Cupressaceae > Thuja > Thuja plicata. Next base: position 102,526 of record MU224730.1, on the reverse strand, counting down.
ATCACCCTCTCCCCTTGTTGGATGAGGTATTTCAAATCATGAATGGATCACAAATGATGTCTTTTTTGGATGGATACTCCAGATATAACCAGGTCATGGTTAAATACAAAGATAGAGACAAAATGATGTTCACCACCAAGTGGGGAATGTTTGCATACTGGAGGATGCCCTTTGGCTTGATCAACATAGGGCCTACATTTCAAAAGGTTATGGACATTGCATTTGAAGGCCTAGTGAACCGGTGCATAATCATCTACATGGATGATTTGACCATCTTTTCCTGGAACATGTGTGATCATTCTGCCCACCTCGCCCAGATTTGTGAGAGATGTCACCGATATGGAATATCCCTCAACCATAATAAATGTATATTCAGGGTCACTGAAGGGAAGCTGCTTGGGCATATCATCTCCAAGAAGGGTATATCCATTGACCCTGAGAGAGTTAAAGCACTGCTAAATCTATAGATGCCTGACAGTAAGAAGGAAATGAGATCTTTCTTTGGAAAGATAAATTTTGTCTAGTGGTTCATCACTAGATTCATTGAGATAGTGAAACCACTCAATGAGATGATGAAGAAAGATACAAAAATTGAGTGGATTCTTGAAGCAAAGTGGGCATTTGCCTAGATTAAGAAAACGATTATGGAGGCACCAGTCTTGGCTAGTCCGGACTACTCCCTCCCTTTTCACATATACTCCTTTGCTTCACTGCATTCTACCATGGTGGTTTTGACCTAGAAGGTCGAAGGGGAAGAAGGACCAATATCTTTTATGAGCTTGCCTTTTAAGAATGCTGAAGTCTGATATTCACCATTGGAAAAGAAGGCCTTTTCTCTCATCCACGTCGTGAAAAAATTCTAATATTATATTCTCCAGAGCAAAGTGCATGCTATCATCCCAGACTAGGTTTATAAGTCTCTTCTCCTATAGACTGAATTGGGTGAAATACGGGGGAAATGGATGGCCATCCTCCAATAGTACGATTTGGAAATGCAAGCCATGAAGATAGTTCGAGGCCAGGGACTATGTAGAGCGATGGCAGAAGGAACTCCAGATATCGAATGCCAAACATATACAGTGGAGTCTATCACTCAAGATCTATGGTGTATCGACCTGGTATAATTATTGTTGAACAAAAAATTCATGGAGGGGCTACCCCCAAGCAAACATCGCACCCTATGGCTGAAAATTGCACACTTCATGGTAAAAAATAGAACACTTTTTCGTAGGAACTGTGAAGGGGTATACCTCTAGTGCATTGATAGGGACCAAGCTACGGAGATGATTGAAGAATTTCATGGGAAGTTTGGAATAGGACATGGCTCAGCTGAAGGCACTTCCCATTAGATCCTTTGGGCCAGATATTATTGGCCCTATATCTTTAAGGATGTCTACACTCATATTAGGAGATGCCATACTTGCCAAAAAGAAACACATCGTGAGTGGAATTTGGTCATGCCTTTGCAGCTAGTCTTCAAAGCTAGACCCTTTTCCCAATAGGCATTTGATTTTATCAGAGAAATCAACCCCAACTCATCTTCCAACCACCGGTACATTTTGAGTGCTACTGATTATTGCACCTAGTGGTCTGAAGCAATTCCTTGCAAAAAATAACATGGCAAACGTAGTGATCAAATTTCTAGAAGAAAACATAGTCACAAGATTTGGAATGCCATTTGCAATAGTGTGTGATAATGGTCCAGCATTTTCTTTGGTTCAATTACTCAAATGGACATATGAAAGAAAGATCACCCTAAATTTCTCTAGCAACTACTACCCCCAGGGTAATGGTGTGGCTGAATCTACCAATAAAAATCTACTTGAGGTGATCAAAAATCTTTTAGTACAGAACCCCCAGGACTAGCATCAAAAGCTTAGATTCGCCCTCTGGGTAGATTGCATTAGAATGAAGGTAGCCCTAGGGACATCCCTATTTCATCTAGTTTATGGCTAGAATCAAGTATTCCCCATCAACTTATGAATCCCAGTATTACAATTTATGTAAGAGTTTAGCAACCAGGATAACATTGTGGAGGTCCAGCTTTTGAACCTGGTGCGAATGGAGGAACAAAGAGATGTAGCCCTTGAAAATTTTATGCATCACCAAGTGATAGTAAAATGATGGTTTGATAGAAGAGCCCAGTATAAGGCCTTTCAAATTTTGGACTTTGTTCTCTTGTGGGACAAGGCCTAGGAAAAGAAGGGAAAGCATACTAAGTTCCAATGGCTCTGGCTTGGACCATATTTGATAGCTGAGATCTGTGGGGAAAATACTTATCACCTCAACACTATGACCAAATAATCCATCCCATTACCTGTCAATGGGTAGTTTCTCAAGCACTATTTTGAGTAAGGTAGGTGGTGAGTTTGTCTAAAGTTGTACTATATGTAAAATTCTTGCTTGTAAATATCTTTCCCGGTGCTTCATTTGGAGTGCCTTCTAAATAGTTATCGGTTGTCCTTCGGGATCGCCTTTTCTTTGCATGTTTTCCTTTTATTTTTTACTTTTTCATTTTCTTTTGTTTTCTAGTTTTCCATCGTGTTGCCTTCTCCTTGTAGGTAGGTATACTTCGCATAACATCTAGTCTTTGGAATCGTACCTTGTACATTTTGGTGAATTTGAAATCTATTGTTAGCATGGTGGAATTTGTTCGCACTCTGAATTTTTTTTGTAAGTATGGTAAAAGGTTATGAGTAATCTTCATCAGATTCACATCTTGACAGTCTGGACATCGGTTAATAGAAAATTCAAGAAGCAAGTAATCAGACACCTTGAGGGCAGATCATTTGCACTGGCTGATTAACCAAGTCTAAAAGTCATTAAAATATTTTGGGTCTGGAACATTATCTCCTATTGGGAAATTTAAAGTAGATGGAAAGGTGAAATAAGTATTGTTGTTAAACTTAGCTAAGCTTAAGGCTCATGGTGAAAGAAGTACTGCCTTCCCATCCAGAAAAGAAAAAAAAAATAAAGAACTAAAGAATAGAGAATTCTGGTATTCGGGGGAAATGTGCAAAGATATGATGACTTTAGTTTGATCTACTTAGTGCCTCCTCTTTTCTTCTCCTAGAGGTCATCGACTTCATTTTCTTTCAAAGCACACACCCCACAACCGATAAAAGACTGATAGATTTAATCAGTGATGAGTCTGATTTTACTAGACGCCCACACTTTACAAGCAGAATGCTCCAAGTAAAGATTAATCCCGATTTTGTTAACCAGATATTCTAAAGTTCTTGAATGTGTTAAGGCATTCATCCCAGATAGTCACCATTTTTTATGCCTTGCATAGCCATCCCTGCATTTTGTAGGCAAAATGTTAGGTCCCTCTTTTTTTCACTTTTTCTCTTTCCTTTGGTGTCTTTTGTTTCCTTTGTTCCCCTCTGGGCTTTGCTTCCATGAGGGTTGTTTTTCTTTTGTTTCTTGTCTTCTTTTGTCTCTAGGACCCGGTCCCAGATTTTTTTGTTCTTTTGAGTCAGCTAGATTTTGGACTGTGGGATTCCCTGTCATCATGTCTTTTTTTACGAGAAGATGTGGTTGCATGGAACCCTCGGGCCCAGAATATAGAGGTTTTCTTGTTCTAGAGTTTGCGGGGAGAAAGAAACACATTTTTACCTTAGGGATACAAATAGAAGTTACGTGTCATTTTCACATTTACCGCAATTAAACACTTGGAGCACTCAGAGTGATTTTAAGGTGATTAAGGTGAGTTAAAAAACATTTTTCTCCTTGTGCTTAGTGGATGATTAAACAGTGATTTGCAGTGCTTGTTCATGGTCACTCAGAGGTTAACTTGTTGCAGAGCGCCTCCCATGCTTGTCTTTCTTGCATTCCCTCATGTTTCTAGGTAGGCCTTTGACTCTCTCTTCTCTGGCTTTTGGTTTTCTATTTCTTGCTTATCTGTTGTGTTTTTGTTTTGTTTTGTCTTGGTTCTATTTTGATTTCACCGTATCTTTGCATTGGCTTTTCTATCGCCTCCCGTTGGTGGGTTGGCTCTGCCAAAGGGTTGTCCACCCTATGTGTAGCCATAGTTTAGTGTATATTTCATACATTTTTTGTAGAATGTTGTAAGTAATTTTGTATAATGTGTATATATTGTAGTCTTCTTGTATATTTCTGTATAATCTGCACTCTGTCTAGTGGTGAGCTCTTCATGCTTTGTGCAACAAAAACCCTAAACATGGAGCTCATCCAAAAGATGGTTGCCTGGTTCAAACTTGGCACATTTCTGGTTTGAGCCATGGTAGCTTTCTCTCTCCTCTGTCATGTCATCTTAATGGCAGGATTAATTTCCCATGAGTGGGCATTCAAATCCCATCCCATCTGACATTTACTTCCCTTGTGTCAGCCCACTTTTCACCATTAATGTCATTACGCTGCCTATCACATGGCTACGTGATGACCCATTTCAGCCAAGTACAACTCTCTACTAGGAACATCAACAATGGCTAGTTCTTTCAAACTCTGGGTGTTGAGAGGCCCCTAGGTCTTCATTCCATTTTTGTCACTTAATCCAATGCCCCAAAGCCTTCGGGTGTTGATCAGAATCTGATCCATATTAATTTCATCATTCTAGGATTTTTATGCATGCTAACACATTTTTGGACAGGTGTGAAATGGTGGTGAATTCCCCAGAGTCCTTAAAATATTATTTTTATCATATCTTGTATTGACATTTCTCTAGTCTTGTAGGTTGCAGATAGATTGATCAAAATGTCTGAAGTGATCGCTCCTTCTAAGAGCCCAAAGTTGTCGACTACCTCTAGTTAGGGAGCTACAAAAACAAAGGTTGAAAAGATGCTGGCCAAGCTACCACTAACTTCCAAGTACCCAAAAGAGGGTGCTCTCATAGGATCCAAGGTGGACTCTAGGTTGCAAGAGATAACAAATACAGAGCCCGGACTATGGGCTAAAATGGAGGTCTTGGTCCAAGCCATCTACCAACAAAGGACCACCAGAGATGATATGGAAAAATACTTGGCTACCTCTAGGATCATCAAAGTTGCAAGTTTTCCCTACTCAGTTCAAGCACTAGAGTTGATACTCCAAGTGGTGATGCTTTACAACACCTCCACTCAGGTTGTTCTCCTCGCCAGTCCCTGACTGCTACATTATCCAACGACTATCATCAATTTGGATGCAAAAAATTTTTCTTCAGGGTTGTGGATCCCACAATTCAAGGGATATGTTATTATCCCCTAGTCCACATCATTAAAGGAGTTTGAGGAAGCTTCCCTCCTTTCCTAGCATCATCTCAAAACCCATTGGCTAAGTTCCCCGAGAAGGGATTATAAAAAGATGAAGCTGGGAATTCCCCATGAGGATTTCAAAGAACCTATATAGGCTAGGATCATATTCCTATGTAGGCTCTTTGGAGAGCCCCATGCTTGGGATTTCTCAGCATGGATGTATAACTTTTGGTACTGCATCACTACTCATAGTCAGACATTCAATTGGGTGGCTATCATTGCCAACCACATGGACACATAGATGAAGAGCGTCATCTAGACTTCAAAGTTTTATATGACATCATATATGTTATGCGCACTGGCCCAATAGAGACCTGCCTTCCAAGGTATGCAGACAATAGGCATTCTTGGGAACGGGTTGGTCCAACTGACACCATGGGATCATTATCCCCAAGTCTAGTGGGAACTTAGTTTATCAAATTTTTGCAGGGTAAATGATGCCTTCATTTACCAAAATATTTTAACACTTAGTCAGGATTTTAGATACCGATTATTGCAAGAGGTGATGAACCTAGTGAGCACCTATGGGAATTATTTCATTTAATTCTAGAAACACACATATATTCGGGTGACCGGCTTCTCTGGGAAACCCTATCTTCTTCCCCGGTATTGCAAGGATAGAATCATTCTTTTAGAATTCTGAAGACAAATTCTAGAGTTGTACGCCCTCTTCACATTGAAGAAGGTTACCAATGTCCTATTCCCAATCTCTTTTGGGAACTATTCTTGCATTCTTTCCATATAAAAGGAGGCAGACAATGAACTAAGAAGTCTAGGACTGGTGGAATTCAACCATACCAGAAATAATTTTGATCCATTGGGTAAGATAGCACTAGCACTTCCCGGGGCATCCCCACTACACAAAGAAGATATCAAATATTTATGGGTGCATTTCTATGACAGTTTTGATCTCTAGGCCCACCGGCATTCACAAATTTCTAAAGGCTTAGTGAAATCCCTCAACCTTCAGGGTTTCCTGAAGGGTTTTTCAAATGACAGTCTGCTGGAGGACCCATTGTACAAAGAGCAGGGATTAGATAAGTTGGATCTCCCTCTGGTGGATTAGGCCACCTGGAAAATTTAACAATTGAGGGGGTATGTTGCCCCATTGTAGAAAATAGTCACAAGTATTTTGCGTGGGTGTTGTTAGGGATTTTTCTTGTATGAACCACA
>MU224730.1:76643-95353 GCA_018584345.1 Thuja plicata | reverse complement strand
TTATTTATATGATCCAGCTTTCCATACATGAAAGATTATACAACTTCAAAAGATAGACAGAAGCCCAGAATATCTGAACTCTGCAATATATTATCTCCTTTTCAAAATGTTCCAACATCAAAGACCTTTTACAATTACAACTCCCTTTTCTATATATAGGTTTTTTGACCACCTTGGAATCTCTTAAGGATGCAACAAGCTTCAGATGGTCACTTGAAAACCTAGCCCTAAAGTTACAAGAGACAAAAGAAAAAGAGAGAAGAAGCGGTGAAAGGACTGAGTCAAAAAGGTATAAACAAATATTTCTTGTTCTTCTCCCAATCTGGTGACTGCAATCAGATTTGTAGATGGCAGCTGGTAGTATTTATGTTGAGTCCAGATAGTTGTGCTCGCCTACTCACCTACATTCTCCTTTTGTAATAATTGCCCCTCTTGTTTTGAATAGTGCAGTGCCAAGTGTTCACCTTACTCATCGTCCAAAATTTCTTCTTCTACTACAAGCTTCTTTTTCTTTGGTGTAGTCATAATTTCCCAAGCCTTTACTTCATCATCTGATGGCCACTTGAAGTCCTGAGTACTCTGTACCTACACCTTTTGCCTATCCCATCTAGCATCAGTGATGTTCTTGACATCAAGTAGGAACTTGTTGATATCAGTCTCTGCTTTGAAGGCTTCATCCAATATCTTATTGAATCCCTCTATATCAACATTTGTTCCCAAAAGAAAAGCCTCTTCACTAGGCATCTTGGTGTCAAACTCACTCTTCCAAACATCTACAGCCTTTACTTGATCATCATCTCCCTTTAAGGAAGGAATAAACCTATTGAAATCATTTGAAAAGAGGCCCAATTTTACCTCTATCTGGTTCAATTTTCCTTTGAAGAATGAGAGAGCAATATTAACTCTTTTGATCTCATCTTCAACTTCTATGACTATTGTAGGAAAATCTGGTCTTACGGCCTGTAAAGATGACAACTTCTCAAACAAATTTGCCCTAGCAGACCACTTAGTGAAGTAAGGGTTCAGAATGGAAAGGTACCCCATTACCTCAGTATGCAAAGCTAGCAACTTATTATATGTATTGACTAAAACATCAGTTTTGTCTTTTAGAATCTCAATTCTATGTTGCAGTATGTCTTTCAATGCCCTCAAAGCAATTGCATTTCCTTTTTCTTCATCCACTTTTTGTTCCACAGCCTCCTCTGATTTAGGCTTATCTTCAATCTGCATTGGTGGTGGTTGTGCAGGCACATATACTACCTCATGCTTTGCCTCTAATTCATCTATCAATGTCTTGATCAATTGATCCCTCTGATACAGTTGTATGTGGCACATATCTTTGTCTTTAGACAGTGCACTTGTCTCTTCCAGCAAAGTACTATACCTGTCAGGCAATTGTTTGGTTTTGTCCTCATTTAATTGAGCCCAGTGTGTCATAATTTGGGAGATTTCTAAGTCCCCTATATTTTGTACAGACCACACCATCTGATTCCCCACCATATTTTCCTGAATATTTACTAACTGGGGCTTCTAGTCTTTTGGGCTTAAGCTCCACATTGCAAAAGCCTGAGATTTTGGGCTATATCCAAATCCTTTGATCATGTCCCCTACCTAGACCTCACTAGCCATTTTAAGATCTATCTGCTTTCTGATTTGTTCTATAATGAAAGCAGATGCTAAATCCCATCCTTCAGCCAATAATATCCCACTTCCCAGCACCATATTCCTGGCATCCTCAGGCGAGATATCCTCATTCTCAGGATCATAATTATGTAAGGCCACTAGGGCTTCATTTTTAATTATTTCTTTCCCATCCACAGTTAATTAGGACCTGAGCTGCTCTGTTTTGTGCCACCTTAGGAAGTCTTTAAACTACTTTGTTTTTACAAAGCTGTCATCATCTAAGAATTTTTGCTGATGAAGCAATCTTTCATCAACAGAGGCCCTAAGTGGTATCTCAACTTCATCTTCTAGGTCAGGTCATTGCTTCTTGCCTTCCCTGATTGCTTTTCTCAGGTTATGATCATATAACCTGGTGCCAGGTACTAAGGCCTTAGCCTTATCCTTTTTCTTGCTTTGTCCTTCCACTGAAGGCTACCCTAACTCCAATTTTTGCCTCTTTGCAGCAGGTTCCTCTACATCATCAGGCTGAGTAGCAACTGTCAGATCTATAATGTGACCCTCTGCTCCCTGCAACTATGGGATCTCAGCCATTTCTTGCTCTGAGGCTTGTTGTGGTAAAGGATACATGGGAGGACGTGCATAATCACTGTCATCACCACTGTCATATTCTAATTCCGAGTGTTCAGGTGACTGAGCACATTTTTTATCCAGGACTGTATCCAATTTCTCTACAAGCACATAATTGTTATCTATCATAGCCTTAATCCTATCAAAATATGGGAGATCAGGGTAAAAACCCCCCAAAAGACAACCCATTTCTTTTTATTTGCTTTTCCAGCTTCAACAACTCCTGGATTCTCAGCCTTCTCATATGAATGTCATCTTCATCCAAGATGTTTCTTGGTGAATCTTCTTCTATGCATTCACAGTGGACATTGGTATTAGGGATAGTAGGAGTATACAAATTCCTAACCCCTGCCATGAAGCCCTCTGGGTCAATGTACCTATAAGGGGCTGCGCCCATTCTGTACTTCTCCAACCATTGACCCACTTCATCAATAGCATTCTTGCCAATTGTAAAGTTGGAAATTTTGAATTTCCTAGGGGTTATAGTCCCCTTTTTGTGCGGTGCAAAGTGCTCATTATCTGTTAACATCAACTGCCAAATGAATTCTATTGCAGCTACTCTTGCAGGCACATGATATGGTAACAAATGAGGTGGGTGAATACACCCATATACCCTGATAATGGTGTAATTCTCCTCCAAAAAGAAATCACCCCAATTATGATTTCCAGGCCAATTATCTAAATACTTATAGGGTCTGAGCAATTGTATGATCTTTAATGGGACTCTAGTCCTGCTTGTTCCCAAACTTTGCACAATTGGATATACAATCCAATTCTGAAAAGCACAGTAGTCACAATCTCTAGAAGTGTAATTCCAAACCCTGACCCAAAATTGGATAGGATTTGGTGTTGTTTGATAGAAACTCTGAGGAGATAAGTTATGAACATCCATGATTACAAAATTGAAGTATAAAAGTAGATGCATTAGGACTGAGTAATGCAAAAACTTAGGTTCCTTCTCCTTGGGATTCTTTAGTCTCTTCTGGGTTGCAACAAAACCCTCATGCATTTCGTCAATTATATGCTGTATGTAATCATAGTTGGTGCTTGAATGCACCTCTTGCAAGTCTAGTACCATCATTAAGATGCCATCATTGATTTTCTCTGCATCTCCATCTATCCCTAGCACTCTACATAGGGCATAAGCATTATACTTAATGTAGAAGTGTAGATCCTTGTAATAATATGGATTTGGCTCAGCCATAGGACCTAAGTAATTTTTCAATTTTTTTAACATATGTTTCTGCAATAAGCCTTTTGCAATACCAGGCTTGGAACTATACCTCTTCTCCTGCTTTGTCATGTCAATTTTAGTAGACATGGTGCTGAATAAGCCAAAGGCTTGCATGAATGAGTTCCTGTTTAATATTAGCAGGGCAGTGCCATCATCCCTTTTGATGGTCTTTGTTAGGGCATCATAGTGATTGGCCAGGTCTAAAAATAGGTCTACATCTAAGAAGACATCAGGAACAAGCAATCTAGCTAAACCACATGTCTAAGGGTTTGATACTGGGATGGGCTTATCAGAATTTTTATAGAAATAGGTGAAAAGGGAGTAACCTGTTGTGCCCGGGGTCACAGCATATCGAATTTTCTTGTACTCATCCAGGAGAACATTAGCATTGGCCTTCTTATTCTGTGTTGAACTAGGAAGGAGACGGACAAACTCATCAGAGAAACTTTCTTTTCCTTTCTGTTCCTCTCCACTCCCTCCACTTGTTGAAGGAACACTCGCAGCTCTGCTCATCCTTGCAACACCTTGAATCTCCCTTTCCTTACCAATATTGAAACAAATCTATCACAAAGATTTATGGAATCAACTGACTGTTCTGAGCAAAATTTTCTACAATTTAGAACTCTCTGATCAACTTTGGATACACTGCAAACTGAGCAAAATATCCCTCTTCTGAAAATTAGCAGCTTGGGCTCTGAAGACTAAAAGCATGGTGGATGCAAATAAATGCACCATCAACTCCTTATAGCCATCATTCAGAGTACACAGCTCATAATTTGGAAACATCAGTTCTGTCATTAATTCAACATGCTATGAACTTGAAAAAAAACCTAGCCGTAGTCCCTGAGCTTGATAGAAAATCAAAATTTCAAAAATGAATCCTCGGAGCAATCACATAACCTTTAAGAGAGCTGACATGTCACATTCTAATTCATTATCTGTCTTACATCTCATCTACTCCTTTTGCATAGTAATCAAAATGCAAGCATGTGATTGGTTGCGGAGAGATTTACTCTGTCACATCAAAAAACTGCCACCATTTTTTAGATCTTGTAATCAGGCGACTGCATTAAGCCTCTTTTTCGCGGGCTTCTGTTATTAACCATGGTTCCATCTCAAGACTTGGCGACAATGCAGTTTCTTTCCTTTGGCTGACCAAAGTCATGATCTAGCGATCACGTGACATAACTGAAATCATAGTCGCACACAGTTAACAGTAACTCATCATTCATTCTGAGACCTTGCGACTAACCGTTACCCTTAACCTTCTCAGTTATCTCCCTGTCGCCAAATGCTTTTATTCTATTTCAAGAATATGCGACAATGCTTAGTCGCCCAATCGCAGAATCAAGTTCTGAGTGTTCAACTTTACCATAACATGTTATAAGCGCCCCCTTTTCACTTCTGACGACTACGCGACAGATCTCAATCGCCAAGTCGGGAGGTCCTTTTTCTTAGGGCTCTTTACTTCTCAAACTTTGCGACCACCGTTGGATCTTCTGATTCTTTCATCTGACGACTGTCGCTCAATCGCTCAATGTTTCTTACATACCCTTAAATCATTTCCAGACAATGCGACTGAAGGGAAAACACTTAAGTCTCATTGTCGCTGAATCCATTTTCTCCTTCTCGCGACCATGCAATAATCCTTTAAAGGTCCACCCGCCTTACGACACATGTCACTCGATCATTGGTTTACTTACTGCTTACTGGAGAACTGAGTCATCATCTTGCTTTGATGATAACCCGACTAAACATTACTGCAAACCATAGACAGTCAGTCGCGAAGTGTGAGTCAAAATCCCTTAACTACTGTTCTATTCTGAGACCATGCGACTGAAGGCCTGACTTAACTGTTAGCTTTGGCTTGATTTGGCGATAACGTGACATGAAATAATCATGAAGTCTGAAGACATTTTCATGACTGTTAAAAATCTCCTGCGATCACCCGACTAAGTAGTGGGTCCCTTCTTTATAAAGCTTTATAACATAATTATCTTGTGACTACTGACATGAAAGAAATCGCTGAGTCTCAGAACACTGAAGGAGTATTTTGATTTTGAACGAGACCATGTGACAAAAGGAAAAAGCAAAGTCGGGAAGACAAATGGAATATTCGCTTGGGGTAACACGACGAGGCGATTTTATTTAAAACACATGTCTTAAGTGAATGGAAAAAGTAACTTTGAAATAGAAGTGCCATGGCCTAGGGTTTATTTTCATCGTTTAACACTTGGAAAAACAAAGGGTTTTCAGGGTTTTACAAAATGAGCTAGGTTTAGACTTGAAAACCTGAAAACATGGCATGGGTAATGGCATAAAGAACGAGAGATAACTGAATTGAAAACACCATAGCACAAAGAGCAGGACAAGGAACCAGGAGAACTACCAAAATAGGAAATACAACCAACACTGGCTCTGATGCGGATTGGCTAAACAAGGTTTATGACAAAGAACCACAGAATCTCTGGTTGCAGACCACCTCCCTAATGGAGCAAAACCCTAAAGTAGAAAGGGAAATATGTACAGAATTTACAAACAAGGGACAAGGAAAGGAGAATATAATACAAACTTACTTGTGCACCTTGAACCTTTACTCAAAGAAAGGCTTCAAAAATTGCCCATGCATAGGCAACTCAAAAAGATCTCCTTCCATATTTTTCAACAAATATGAGTCTTTGCCAAATTTTTTTGCAATAATGAACGGTCCTAACCATAAAGACTCAAACTTCTTATGTTTGCCTTTATCCTCTGCCCTTGCATTAGATTGGAGAACTAAATCATCAATTTGGAACTTTCTCTCAGTAGCCCTCCTGTCAAAAAGATATTTTATTTTTTGCTGTAGCTTCATATTTTCTCTCTGACTATTTCTTCTTATTTCATCTAATTCATTCAACTACATCATTCTATTTTGCATATTGTCAGAAACATCTAAATGTTCCTCTTGTATGTATTAGAAAATGGGAAACAAATTGTTAATAGGAAATCTTTCTTGTAAACCATACACCAACTCAAAAGGAGACTGACCAGTTGCCTTCTTAAGTGTTATCCTATCAACCCAAAGAGCTAATCTCAGTTTTGTATGCCATGTCCTTTTGTTTTGTTCCAGAGTTCTCTTCAATATTTTCAATATGCTTTTATTGCTAGACTCAGCTTGTCCATTGGCCTATGGATGATATGGGGATGAATATGATATTGTAATCCCATACTGTTCACAGAAACTTGTCATTTCCTCTGATCTGAAACTCATAGCATTGTCCATTATTAATTTACTAGCCACACCAAATCTGGTCAAAAAATTTTCTAATAGGAATTCAGTAACCACCTTACTAGTTGATTTCCTTGTGGGGATAGCCTCAATCCATTTAGTAAATTAATCTGTGGCAAATAAAATCCAACTGTGCCCTGCACTAGACTTTTCTTGAAATTCACCAATAAAATCAATGCCCCATACAACAAAAGGAGCCTCAGTACTCACTGGGTTAAGCAACAGAGCACCTGCAAATTTCAATTTATGGGAGAACCTCTGACATGGCTCACATTTCCTAACATGCATGTAAGTATCTTTGAACAGAGTAGGCCAATAATATCCTGCCCTTAAAATCTTATGGGCAGTGGTCTTAGCAGAAAAGTGAGTTCCACATTGTCCTTCATGCATCTCAATCAGGACTTTCTCAGCTTGATGTTTGTCAAGGCATAGAAATAGAACACCATTCTTATCTTTCCAGAACAAATCTCCTTGAATCAAAACATACCTTTGAGCTTGTAATTTCAAACTTCTCTTTTGATTATCAGACAAATGATCAGGACACTTAGCATTTTTGAGGAAGAAGACAATATCAATGTAATAGGGTTGTCTCTCTATACTGGTAATGGCTTGATCATGTGCCTCTATTTGATTTGATTGCACTAAATCCAGGTTCTCCTCTGTCATAAGTTTTTCCAAGCCTTGACCTCTTACCAATTTGGTGATATTGATTTCCAGATTGAACTCTTGAATTCTTGTAATCCATTTGCACCTCTTACCAGTAACCTCTGACTGTGTAAGAATAGATTTCACTACTGAATGTGGAACATAGGCCTGCACCTTGGCACACACCAAATAGGGCCTAAAAGACTTCACAGCCTTTACCAATGCATAGGCTTGCTTTTCCATTATTTCATAGTTAAGTTCTGCAGCCTGCAAGGATTTACTATAAAAGGCTATGGGATGTTCAAATCCTTGCTCATCTTTCTGAAGCAAAATTGTAGCAATTGTATGAAATGATGCAAATGAAAATAGGGAGAAAGGCTTAGTGTAATCTAGAGATTTCAATACTGGGGTTTCCTGCACTGCTTTCTTTATCCTTTCAAAAGCTTGTTGAGCCTCATCATTCCAAACAAAATTAGTATCCCTTTTTAGCAATTTCACAAAGGGCTTGACAATTTCAGCAAAATTGACTATAAATCTCCTGACAAAGTTAATCTTTCCTAAGAAAGATTGTACACCTTTTAAGTTTCTTGGAGAAACTACTTTCTGAATTGCTTCTACCCTCTCAGGGTCTATTCTTACCCCTTCTCTGGACACTATATGCCCAAGCAATTTTCCCTCTTTAACTGCAAAATGACACTTTTTAGGGTTTAATGAAACACCATATTCTAATGCTTTATTAAAAATCCTACCCAAATGATCACAATGATCATTTGCCTTCTTAGAATATGCAGTTAAGTCATATTGATAAACAACCATGAATAAGTCAATAAACTCTTTGAAAGCAACATCCATGGCTCTCTGAAAAGTTGCACCTGCGTTTATCAAACCAAAAGGCATTCTGATATAAACATATGTTCCCCAAGGAGTAGTAAATGCAGTCTTATATTTCTCTCACTCTTTGACTAGAACCTGGTTATAACCTGAAAAACCATCCATCATTGATAGTAATTCACAACCAGTCACCTTATGCAACATTGCTTCCATATTAGGCAGTGAATAATTATCTTTCAATGAAGTAATATTGAGATTTCTAAAATCAACACATAACCTGATGTCACCATTTTTCTTCCTAACTGGTACTAGATTTGATACCCATGTTGAATGTCTAATAGGTTGAATTATACCAGCATCCTTGAGTTTCATCAATTCCTGCTGCATTTTGGGGGCCAACAAGGGGTTAATGGGCCTTTGTTTCTGTCTAAATGGCTTGATATCTGAGTTCAGAGGAATCTCATGTTGAAAAAGGTCCTCTATATATGCCTTCAAGTCTTCATATGACCAAGAAAAAACATGCTTGTATTTTCTCAGTAACTTGATCAGGTTTATCCTTACATGAGAATCCAAACCTTTTCCTATATAAACTATTTGAGGACTATTTTCTGATCCTAAATTTATCTCTTCCAAATCCTCAATGTTGGCATTGCTTATCTTTGCTGAATCATTTTGTTTACTAACAAACAATGCTTCAAGTTCAACTAATCCCTTAGGAATCTGATTAGAACTCAATTGAACAATTTCATTTCCAAAGATGTATTCCTTTCCATCGTCTGATTCTAATAAGGAACTACAATCTATGCTCTAGTTTTCATATTGATCTAAACATTGCATGAACCTCAGAATATCTTGATCATCTTGGAACACTTGCCAATTATATATGTTATCTGGGATAACTGGTCTTGTTTTAAATTTGAGTATTGATACTCCATGTAAGGTCAAATCATCATTTTTCAAAGCAACATTTGCTAGAAAATCAGCCATAATATTCTTTGACCTTTCCAACCATGTTATATTGAAAGCATCAAACATCTCAAGTTGATCCCAAATAGCATGCTTGTACATTTTCAATCTGTCATTTTTTACAGCATATTTGGATCTGACGTATGCTACCACTAACTCAGAGTCACCATAAACCTTTAAACATTTTATACCATGTTTGATAGCAATTTCAAGTCCTAAAAATAAGGCCTCATACTCTGGAGTATTATTAGTACACTGAAAAGCCAGCAGAAATGAGTATTTAAAAGTTGTACCTGATGGGGATATCAATAATACTCCTGCTCCTTATCCTTCTTTAGAGCAAGCACCATCAAAATACATTTTCCATATCCCATCTTCTTGTAAAATTAATTCTTTGCTTAAAAGGTCAACTTCTTGATTTTTATGATCATCCTGTTGTATTCTAAAATTTTCCATGTCTATGTCAATGCAACAATTCACATGAGTATCCTCATATTTTTCTATCATGTGGGGAGTTCGGCTTTATCTTTCAACACTGACATTTTCTCCAGCAATATTGAAAGTAGCATATGACAAATCATTTTGTATACTTCCTCCCATTGAGGCACTCCATTTTCTTGATAATAACATGCCATAATAAGGTGGTATATCAACAACAAGAACATTCATAGTCATTGATACATCCGGGCAAAGTGCCAATCTATAAGGCATGGCTTCAATGGTACCAATTACAGGGACTTCTCTGGAATCCATAGCTCTACACCTGCCAAAAGGTGTGTCAACTTGCAGGCCCATTGCCTTCATGATTTCAACTGGCATAACTGTATTAGAAGCTCCTGAATCAATCATACAATTCTTGAGCATTTTATCATTGATTATTAATCACAAAAAAAATGGGTCCACCACCTTTGGAGAAGAAGTAGCATTCAAAAATATTTTGGGAATCTTAGATGTTAACATCTCATCCTCATTTCCCTTGATAGGTGGCATCTCAGATACATCCACTGGGTTTTGAAATTTTATTACAGGTACACTGTTTAATAATGACATCACCTTTTCCTTATGTTCCTTGATCCTCATCATTTCCAGAAATGGTACCTTAATTGTCATGTGAGACAAACATTGACCCATGTCAACCGGAGTATAAAAAATATCTGAATGTTTTGACTTATCAGTGATATCTTCATTATCTTCATTATGTTTCTTTTGAAATGGTTCTTTCAACCTTTTATTTTCTATCTTTTGCACAGGAACAATTTTTTCTTGACCCTTTTCATCTTGTGTAGCATTTAGCTCTACAACTTTTGTGATAATCTTGACCTTATGTTTATTTACATTTTCTCTAGGTTCTTCTTTCTTCTGAACGTACTGAGGGCCTGGTTTATTGTCCTTTATGAAAACACCTGAGGGCTGGCTACTAGTTCCACCTACCACCCTGTTTCTTAAATGGTAATTGCTTCTAGCTTTATTCACTAACTCAACAGTAATTCTAGCCTTCTCTTCACCTGAAGATTTTCTTCTGAGTGGAAATTCTTGGCTATTTTCAGCATAGCACCTAATATTATCATCAGTTTCATCCACTTCACTGTCAGATAAGACTTTTTGATGGTGATTCTCAACCCTTCTTTGTGAAACATAGAAATCATGATTTTCCTCTTCACTGTTTGAATCAATATCATGACATGAATAAGTGTTAGTCATACTATGATCACACTGTTCCCCTTCATCTTTTTCTTGTTCCTCATTTTCTTTTAGATCCAAGGAAATGACACAAAAATCAGGATTATGAGGGGCATCACAAGCTTCACACCAAGTCTCCTCATTGCAGAAATGGACTGAATTTCTATGAAGAGGGTCTGGAGTCTTATTATCTATTCTTTCCCTTTTAGGTGCAATGACAGGTTTTCCATCCTTGAACTGAGTTCCATATGGGTGATTTTGCATTCTATTCTGAGGATTGTAATTATTGTTGTAAAGAGGTTTATTGTTTTGAGGAGCTCTATATTCCTTATACTCTGGTTCTTTCATATTTCTCTTACTAAACCTGGGATCATCTCTCCTATTCAACTTACCAGACACTCTTCTGTTCATTTCAATATTGACTGTTATCTTGTAAGCATCAATAAGCGTCCTAGGGTTTTTATCTCTCAGAGCATATCCCATTTTAGAATCATAAGCATTTAAATAAGTTGCCAGACAAACTTCTTCATCTAACTTTATCTTCTGAAAGAGTTTATGCATAGCCCTTTGAAATCTTGTGTTAAATTCTGTAACCTCTTCATTGTAATTTTTCTTGATATTATTGAACTCATTCAATAAAAAACCCTTATTTGTTTTGTCTCCATACTGATCTTTAAATAATTCAATCAACTCATCCATAGAAACAACAGAGCCATTAGCAAGGCTTCTAAACCATTCCCTTGCATCTTCCACAAGGGATTGAAAAAAAAGTTTCATTAGTACATCTTCATGGGTGATATTCAAGTCATCAACAAAGTCAATGAATTTTCTTAAGTGTGCCTCACAAGAAATCACATTATTACAAGCAAACTTTGGGAGCTTTTCTCTTATATCACCAGCATCTTTAGGAAAGGTATTAGGGTATCCAGGGATACCAAAAAAATCAAATTGTTTGTACCTCTCATTATGCAGTGGTTTCCTTTGAAAGCTATCATCTTCTTTAGCCATAGTAGCTTTTTTTCTAGAAGATATATTATTCTCTGGTCCAGAAAAAGAATATTTTGAAGATTGTAAGAAGTCTATCTTCTTTTTCATTTCAATTGTAGCAGCTTCCATTTGGGCCTTTTCCAACATTTTTTCCATGGTTTCTTTTTCAATTCTTAGTTTTTCTAAGTCAATTTCTAATTTGGACATTTGTTCAATCATAGCCTTTTGAAATTTAGGCTCTTGATCTCCATGTTCACCCATCTTTTGTTTACCCTTATTTATTTGCAAAATAGGATCTTTATGAGTGAATGTCACTTCTTTACTTTTCTGAGACTTCTCTGTTTCTTTCGTAGTTTGGTGTTTAGGAAGTATTTTTCTATTGTTATCAAGAGCCTTATGATCACTTCTCTTCTTTCTTATTTCTCTTTCCTTTTTCATTTGTTGAACTAGGGTAAGCTGCTTTAAAATAAACTTCTCTTCATTGTCCAGCATGTCAGGAGGGCCATCTTCTGAATTTGAACTAGGTGTAGTAATATCTTCTCTTTCATTTGAAGTAGAAGTAACTATGGGAGTATTCAATACTCTTTCAGCAGCCTCCTCATAGTCTGAAGTATTTCCATCATGAGAGTGCTGAACAATATTCCCATCATTTCTAATATTTGTTTCTTCACATTTTAAAGGAGTTTCATCCATATCAACCTGATTTTTCTTTTTTCTCCAAGAGGCTCCAACTCTTGAGGTTGATGGGATTCCTTCATTCAATACCCTTTCTGGGTCAGTTCTCACTTTTGACCTAGTATTCATTCTGTAAGACATTTATTAATTTTGCACTGATCTCAGAGATTTTCCTTTTAGAGTCGCCACCCAATAAATTGGGATGAATGAATAACTATCAAGGGTTAATATGACAACAACAACAAGGATTTAGTAAAACTCTAAACCTTCACACACACCAGATATTTCTGAATACTTTTTCAAGACTTTACAATCTCTTTATTCCCCAGCAGAGTCGCCAATTTGTTAGGGATTTTTCTTGTATGAACCATAGTGCTTGAAATGACTACTTGAACACCATGCTTTCTAATACTGATTCAGAGACAAGAAAAGCCTAATTGCTAAGGACTGGATAATATCCTTCTTCATTTTTGAGCTCCACATATACTCAAGCAGGTTTTACCTCTTATAATTGTTGTTTACACAGTATGTATTAATGTGGACACTGATCTGCTATGTATCTTTTGTTAAAAAAACCTATGAATCACCTTGCAAATAACCAAGCATAACCACATGCAAGATATAACCATACAAACCATAGTTGTAAGCATAACAAGAATCAGTGATACAAGGATTTTCATCCTTCTTCCTTTTGATATAGGAGGGATAACCTAAGGGATTCACTCTCCAAGGAATCACTAAAATGGACACTGTCCTGCTAACATAGGTCCTTAACAAGTTCAATTTGTTTGTTCTTAGTAACAAAGTATTTTGATTGAATTGGTTTTGATATTTTAGAATAACTTAGACAAAGATAGATTATCAGACTATTTTCTGGACCAGTGCCTATCCTTTGGGCTATAGAGTCAAATAAGCTAAGATCTCCTAGAAATAAAATACAGTAAACTGCCTTGCAGCTCACATGAAATTAAGATAAGTTGCCTTACAAATTACCCTGTCACCTCAAAACTATTGTATCAAATCCTTAAACAAAGTAGTATGCTCCTTGAAATTACTCACAAAACTTAGTTCTTTCCTTAAAAGAAACTTGCAAGTAATCAGATAGTTACCTAATAACCAGAACGCTTCAAAATATCTTGTAAACTTAGCATAGAAGAGCATACACAAAGAATAAAGAGACAACAATGGAAAAGAGTAAAATTGCACCGTATATTATTTATATGATCCATCTTTCCATACATGAAAGATTATACAACTTTAAAAGATAGACAGAAGCCCAGAATATCTGAACTCTGCAATATATTATCTCCTTTTCAAAATGTTCCAACATCAAAGACCCTTTACAATTACAACTCCCTTTGCTATATATAAGTTTTTTGACCACCTTGGAATCCCTTAAGGATGCAAAAAGCTTCGGATGGTCACTTGAAAACCTAACCCTAAAGTTACAAGAGACAAAAGAAAGAGAGAGAAGAAGCGGTGAAAGGACTGAGTCAAAAAGGTATAAACAGATATATCTTGTTCTTCTCCCGATCTGGTGACTACAATAAGATTTATAGATGGTAGCTGGTAGTATTTATGTTGAGTCTGGATAGTTGTGCTTGCCTACTCACCTACATTCTCCTTTTGTAATAACTTTCCCTCTTGTTTTGAACAGTGCAGTGCCAAGTGTTCACCTTACTCATCGTCCAAAATTTGTTCTTCTACTACAGGCTTCTTTTTCTTTGGTTTAGTCATAATTTCCCAAGCCATTACTTCATTGTCTGATGACCACTTGAAGTCTTGAGTACTCTGTACCTGCACCTTTTTCCTATCCCATCTAGCATTAGTGATGTTCTTGACATCAAGTAGGAACTTGTTGATATCAGTCTCTGCTTTGAAGGCTTCATCCAATATCTATTGAATCCCTCTATATCAACATCTATTCCCAAAATAAAAGCCTCTTCACTAGGCATCTTGGTGTGAAACTCACTCTTCCAGGCATCTACAGCCTTTACTTGATCATCATCTCCCTTTAAGGAAGGAATAAACCTATTGAAATCATTTGAAAAGAGGCCCAATTTTACCTCTATTTGGTTCAATTTTCCTTTGAAGAATGAGAGAGAAATATTAACTCGTTTGATCTCATCTTCAACTTCTGTGACTATTGGAGGAAAATATAGTCTTATGGCCTGTAAAGATGACAACTTCTCAAAAAAATTTGCCCTAGTAGACCACTTAGTGAAGTAAGGGTTACGAATGGCAAGGTACCCCACTACCTCAATATGCAAAGCTGACAACTTATTATATGTATTGACTACAACATCAGTTTTGTCTTTTAGAATATAAATTCTATATTGCAGTATGCCTTTCAATGCCCTCAAAGCAATTGCATTTCCTTTTTCTTCATCCACTTTTTATTCCACAGCCTCCTCTGATTTAGGCTTATTTTCAATCTGCATTGGTGGTTGTTGTGTAGGCACATATATTACCTCAGGCTTTGCCTCCAATTCATCTGTCAATGTCTTGATCAAGTGATCCCTCTGATACAGTTGTATGTGGCACATATCTCTGTCTTTAGACAGTGCACTTGTCTCTTCCAGCAAAGTACTATACCTCTCAAATAATTGTTTGGTTTTGTCCTCATTTAATTGAGCCCAGTGTGTCATAATTTGGGAGATTTCTAAGTCCCCTGTATTTTGTACAGACCACACCATCTGATTCCCCACCATATTTTCCTGAATATTTACTAACTGGGGCTTCTGGTCTTTTGGGCTTAAGCTCCACATTGCAAAAGCCTGAGATTTTGGGCTATACCCAAATCCTTTGATCATGTCCCCTACCTGGACCTCACTAGCTATTTTAAGATCTGGCTGCTTTTTGATTTGGTCTATAATGAAAGCAAATGCTAAATCCCATCCTTCAGCCAACAATATCCTACTTCTCAGCACCATCTTCCTGGCATCCTCAGGCGAGATATCCTCATTCTCAGGATCATAATTCTATAAGGCCACTAGGGCTTCATTTTTAATTGTTTCTTTCCCATCTGCACTTAATTGGGACCTGAGCTGCTCTGTTTTGTGCCACCTTAGGAAGTCTTTAAACTCCTCTATTTTTATAAAGTTGTCATCATCTAAGAATTTTTGGTGATGAAGCAATCTTTCATCAACACAGGCCCTAAGTGGTATCTCAACTTCATCTTCTAGGTCAGGTTGTTGCTTCTTGCCTTCCCTGATTGCTTTTCTCAGGTTATGATCATATAACCTGGTGCCAGGTACTAAGGCCTTAGCTTTATCCTTTTTCTTGCTTTATCCTTCCACTGAAGGCTGCCCTAACTCCAATTTCTACCTCTTTGCAGCAGGTTCCTCTACATCATCAGGCTAAGTAGCACCTATCAGATCTATAATGTGACCCTCTGCTCCCTGCAACTATGGGATCTCAGCCATTTCTTTCTTTGAGGCTTGTTGTGTTGAAGGATACATAGGAGGACGTGCATAATCACTATCATCACCAATGTCATTTTCTGATTCTGAGTGTTCAGGTGACTGAGCACCTTTTTTCTCCAGGGCTTTATCCAATTGCTCTACAAGCACATAATAGTTATCTATCATAGCCTTAATCCTATCAAAATATGGGAGATCAGGGTAAAAACCCCCAAAAGACAACCCATTTCTTTTTTTTTTTTTTTCCAGCTTCAACAAATCCTGGATTCTCAGCCTTCTCATATGAATGTCATCTTCATCCAAGATGTTTCTTGTTGAATCTTCTTCTATGCAATCACAGTGGACATTGGTATTAGGGATAGTAGGAGTATACAACTTCCTAACCCCTGCCATGAAGCCCTCTGGGTCAATGTACCTATAAGGGGTTGCCCCCATTCTATACTTCTCCAACCATTGACCCACTTCATCAATAGCATTCTTGTCAATTGTAAAGTTGGAAATTTTGAATTGCCTAGGGGTTATAGTCCCCTTTTTGTGTAGTGCAAAGTTCTCATTATCTGTTAACATCAACTGCCAAATGAATTCCATTACAGCTACTCTTGCAGGCACATGATATGGTAACAAATGAGGTGGGTGAATACACCCATATACCCTGATAATGGTGTAATTCTCCTCCAAGAAGAAATCACCCCAATTATGATTTCCAGGCCAATTATCTAAATACTCACAGGGTCTGATCAATTGTATGATCTTTAATAGGACTCTAGTCCTGCTTGTTCCCAAACTCTACACAATTGGATATACAATCCAATTCTGGAAAGCACAGTAGTCACAATCTATAGAAGTGTAATTCCAAACCCTGACCCAAAACTGGATAGGATTTGGTGCTGTTTGATAGAATCTCTGAGGAGATAAGTTATGAACATCCATGATTACAAAATTGAAGTATAAAAGTAGATGCATTAGGACTGAGTAATACAAAAACTTAGGTTCCTTCTCCTTGCGATTCTTTAGTCTCTTCTGGGTTGCAACAAAACCCTCATGCATTTTTTCAATTATATGCTGTATGTAATCATAGCTGGTGCTTGAATGCACCTCTTGCAAGTCTAGTACCATCATTAAGATGCCAGCATTGATTTTCTCTGCATCTCCATCTATCCCTAGCACTCTACATAGGACATAAGAATTATACTTAATGTAGAAGTGTAGATCCTTGTAATAATATGGATTTGGCTCAGCCATAGGACCTAAGTAATTTTTCAATTCTTTTAACATATGTTTCTGCAATAAGCCTTTTGCAATACCAGGCTTGGAACTATACCTCTTCTCCTGCTTTGTCATGTCAATTTTAGTATACATGGTGCTGAATAAGCCAAAGGCTTGCATGAATGAGTTCATGTTTAATATTAGCAGGGCAGTGCCATCATCCCTTTTGATGGTCTTTGTCAGGGCATCATAGTGATTGGCCAGGTCTCAAAAGAGGTCTACATCTAAGAAGACATCAGGAACAAGCAATCTAGCTAAACCACATGTCTAAGGGTTTGATACTGGGCTGAGCTTATCAGAATTTTTATAGAAATAGGTGAAAAGGGAGTAACTTGTTGTGCCCAGGGTCACAGCATCTCGAATGTTCTTGTACTCATCCAGGAGAACATTAGCATCGGCCTTCTTATTCTGTGTTGAACCAAGAAGGAGAGGGAGAAACTCATCAGAGAAACTTGCTTTTCCTTTCTGTTCCTCTCCACTCCCTCCACTTGTTGAAGCAACACTCACAGCTCCGCTCATCCTTGCAACACCCTGAATCTCCCTTTCTTTACCAATATTGAAACAAATCTATCACAAAGATTTATGGAATCAACTGACTGTTCTGAGCACAATTTTCTGCAATTTAGAACTCTCTGATCAACTTTGGATACATTGCAAACTGAGCAAAATATCCCTCTTCTAAAAATTAGCAACTTGGGCTCTAAAGACTAAAAGCATGGTGGATGCAACTGAATGCACCATCAACTCCTTATAGCCATCATTTAGAGTACACAGCTCATAATTCGGAAATATCAGTTCTGTCATTAATTCAACATGCTATGAACTTGAACAAAAACCTAGTCGTAGTCCCTGAGCTTGACAGAAAATCAAATTTTCAAAAATAATCCTTGGAGCAGTCATAGAATGTTTAAGAGAGCTGACATGTCACATTCTGATTCATTATCTGTCTTACATCTCAGCTACTCTTTTTGCACTGTAATCAAAATGCAAGCCTGTGATTGGTTGCCGAGAGATTTACTCTGTCACATGAAAAAACTGCCGCCATTTTTTAGATCTTGTAATCAGGTGACTACGCGACTGCATTAAGTCTCTTTGTCGCAGGCTTCTATTATTAACCATGGTTCCATCTCAAGAGTTGGCGACAATGCAGTTTCTTACCTTTGGCTGACCCAAGTCACGATCTGGCGATCATGTGACGTAACTGAAATCATAGTCGCACATAGTTAACAGTAACTCATCATTCATTCTGAGACCTTGTGACTGTATGCACCCTAAAATGGTCGCCTAGACTTTGGGCCCCATTTATTATTTTATCATTTTATCAAATTTCTGAATCAATGCTTTGAAACATTTTCAATTCAAATCAATTTCCTTGATCAAATTGTAATTAATTCAATTATTCAATTATTTCAATAATTCCTAAGGTTTGATCATTTTTATCTAATTAAAAGATTTAATCTCTCTTTTAATTAAATAAAATTCCTCT
>MU224730.1:53853-72078 GCA_018584345.1 Thuja plicata | reverse complement strand
TAAAAATCCCCACTTAAAGCACTTTATTTGTTGAAAAAGGAAATGAATTAAATGAAAAAGTAAATAAAATCCCTTTTTCATCACATCTTCCTAAGTGGTGGGTTTTTGCCTCTTAATCTCAACCATTAATTAATTCTTTTTGCCTCTTAATCTCAACCGTTCACTTTCCTATATAAGGAGACCTCTCCTTCTCATTTTGATGATATTAGAGTTTTTAGTATTGTTATTATGCAGGTTTGAAGAGCAATTTTGGAGGAGCATTTGAGAATTTGAGCTTGGATATTGCAACTTCTCTCTTCTTGTCTCATTCTTCTTGCATTCATGGCTCCTCATATAGATTAGATTCATATTTTCTTTCATAGATTAATATTGCATTTGTATTTCATTTCATAGATTTAGCCATGCATTGTTATCATATAGAGTAGATTTCATTTTTATGCATTTGAATCTCTCATTTCATGGTGTATTTGCAATAGACACAACTAGGTCAATCTGAGGGCCTTCATTTTACATTTTTACACATCCATGACTAGAGAGCTATGGATCGATATTTGAGGCCTCATTTCTTGAGCAACCTTGAATGGAATGATTCATAGAAGTGTGACAACATTTATGCACACAGTGACTAACCGTTACCCTTAACCTTCTCAGTTATCTCCCTATTGCCAAATGCTTTTATTCTATTTCAAGACTATGTGACAATGCTTAGTCGCCCAATCGCGAAATCAAGTTCTGAGTGTTCAACTTTACCATAACATGTTATAAGCGCCCCCTTTTCACTTCTAACGACTACGCAACAGACCTCAATTTCCAACTCGGGAGGTCCTTTTTCTTAGGGAACTTTTCTTCTCAGACTTTGCGACCACCGTTGGCTCTTTTGATTCTTTCATCTGACGGCTGTCGCTTAATCGCTCAATGTTTCTTACATACCCTTAATTCATTTCTAGACAATGCGACTGAAGGGAAAACACTTAAGTCTCATTGTCGCTGAATCCATTTTCTCCTTCTCGTGACCATAAAATAATCCTTTAAATGTCCACCTACCTTACGACACATGTCACTTGATCATTGGTTTACTTACTGCATACTGGAGAAATGAGTCATCATCTTGCTTTGGCGACAACCCGACTAAACATTACTGCAAACCATAGACGGTCAGTCACGAAGTCTGAGTCAAAATCCCTTAACCACTGTTCTATTCCAAGACCACGCGACTGAAGGCCTGACTTAACAATTAGCTTTGGCTTGATTTGGCGATAACGCGACATGAAGTAATCGCGAAGTCTGAAGACATTTTCATGACTGTTAAAAATCTCCCGCGATCACCCAACTAAGTAGTGGGTCCCTTCTTTATAAAGCTTTATAACATAATTATCTTGCGACTACCCGACATGAAAGAAATCACTGAGTCTCAGAACACTGAAGGAATATTCTGATTTTGAATGAGACCACGCGACAAAAGGAAAAAGCAAAGTCAGGAAGACAAATGGAATATTCATTCGAGGTAACACAACAAGGTGATTTTATTTAAAACACATGTCTTAAGTGAATGGAAAAGTAACTTTGAAATAGAAGCACCATGGCTTAGGGTTTATTTTCATCATTTAACACTTGGAAAAACAAAGGGTTTTCAGGGTTTTACAAAATGAGCTAGGTTTAGACTTGAAAACCTGGAAACATGGCATGGGTAATGGCATAAAGAATGAGAGATAACTGAATTGAAAACACCATAGCACAGAGAGCAGGACAAGGAACCAGGAGAACTACCAAAATAGGAAATACAACCAACAGGTGTGTCCCAAGATCACCTAGAAAGGACCAATTGTTTGGGGGTCCGCTTCGACCTCCAGAGCCACAAGACCCAACATAAGAAAGGGGAAGGAGATAGAAGATGCCCCAACCCAGGTACCTCCCAAGGGTTCACTCCCTATAATGGCACAGATTCAGGAGAAAATGGATATATCAAGGCTCACAAGCTATAAATTAAGTGCACAACTATTCTTTGGCCTCCTCGCAACTTCAGTAGCATCTTCTCGCCTAGCAGGATCCCCATCATTGGTCGCGCTGATGAGTAGGCAGAATTTTGCTGAGACAGAGTCTACAAGTATTTTAGATGCTGGGATGCCACTACAAAGGAAGAAGAATCATAAGGTGAACCCCACCCCAAGCATAGATGAGGGCCTTGGTATGCCTAACATGCCCCCAGTAGATGTCAGTTCAGATTCCACCAAACTTGAGAATATTTTAGATACCTCTCCCCCGCATGAAAACTTTGATGATATCTTCAGGATGGATGAGCTCATGAACCTACATGGGGACATAGATCACATGGTAGAGGAAATCATCGCTCAGGAAAAAGAGGAAATCCCCGCTAAGAAGAAAGTCTCAGAGCAAGAAGTTGCCACAGAGAAGGAAATCTATGAAGAAATGTAAAAGGAGCAAGAAGAGAGGGAGAAAACACCAGTCTAAGAGACCAAGGATGGAACAAGGAAAACATCAGATGAGCAACTGATGACTGGGGAAACTATACCCACAGGATCAATCATACCCTCATTCATCACACTCCAAACACCTTTGATTACTCTGGGTGACCAAATTCCCTAGAGTACATTCGGGGAGGTGATCACAGCGGCCCAAACATTGAACCTAGGATGAACGCCTCCACCACCTCCAGAAGACATCCCAATGGAGAAAGATGCCCCAATAAATGATTCTAAGGAAGAACAACAATAGTAGGATGAGGGCAGAACCCCCGAAGATACAAATGTTAATTTTTCTGATGCTAAGAAGGACAATGAAATCCCTAAAAATATAGGTGATGCTGATATCAGTGGAGTAGAAACCCTAGACATCATGAAAGAGGATGCCAACATGGTGTAAAATACCAAGGCCTTCAAAGAAGAGGAGAGGGAACAGGAATAGGAAAAAGAGAAAGAGCCCGATGACACTACAAATACCAAGAATGCACTGCCAAATTTTGAAGGGAATCTCGATACCCAGGTCTTAACAACAAAGTTGCCCGAACTGCCCCAATGGCTAGTGGAATCTAGAAAGAGAAAGGCCCCAGCGGTAGCAATAAGTTTTCTTCTCTCCTTGGCCAAAATGATGGCCCAAAATGTAGAGGCCAAGAAGCCTAAGAAGGCCCAGACAGTCCATACCCTCCAGACTGATCTAGCAGGAAGTATAGTTGTGACAATCGTAACACCTCCCCTAGATGTAGATGCAATGACGGTAAGGCTCGAGGATTATGTGATCACAGAGGTAACACTAGGGAGGAGAGATAAGTAGGGCAAGTTGGACCTGTTGAGGGAGGCCACCAAAGTATTTGAGGCCCAATATGACAAATAGTCCTAGAAGTTGAAGGAGGAAAGAGAAACCAATGCAAATCTCCTCTGACTTCTGACATAACTCACACAGCCCCTAGCCAAGATCCACCCAGAAGCTTCTACCTCTAAATTACCACTTGTACACAGTGATGTGGATGCTCTAAGGGCCATGAATAAGAAGGCCCAGGCTGTAGACGGGTGGATCACCAAGCAGATAGTCATCATAAGGAAATTCTTAGTGGTATTGCTACCGGATCTTTATTTGGTCTACCATATTTTGAGCCAGGCTCATAGTGTTGTCATCCTGTGGGAATAGGGTTTAGAAAATTATGAAGGATGGAAAATAGGATTGGAAGAGGTAATGAGCTTCGGAGAAGAAGCAGTCACAGAAGTAGGAATTTTGGGAGAGGAATCATTTGATTTCCTCCGAGCCCAGTACTCTAGACTTGGCCTCAAGATTGAGGTAAGAAAGAAACTGGTCATGGCCCTGAAAGAGAAAGTCATGGCAGTTAAGTATTCTTTAGATATGCACAAAGCATTCATTACAAGGTTTTTAGAGGTTGATCCCTTTACCACTGAAACATGCACCCTGGAGGACTATGTCCTCAGCAAGTATGATGAGCTAATGGAGTCCCGGTATCAGTTTTCCAGAGACTTTGATGGAGGGAAACTTTCAAGAATATCCAAAATGATGCTCCGGGCTCATGAATCCATTAAGCTAGTAAATGAATTTTGAGAAGGATCCGGGGATATTGAAGAGAAGGTAAGAATCATCCGCGACTGGTGGGATGACATTAAAGACATTGATGGTAGTGGCATCTAATTTTGGAAGCATTCAAGAATAGTAAGGGGCAATAAAGTTCTCCAAATTCTATAGATTTGTACTAGCAGGGTACATTTTGAGAATTCTTTATTCTTTGAGTGCAAGCTCCCAGAGCCCAGAGTCTCAGAACCAAAATTTTTTTATTCTTTTAGTGACCCGCATTCAGGTTCCCTAGAGCTGACCAATCACTATCGGGTAGTTAATAAGGGTGTCAGAAAGTACGTGACCCCAACAAGGCACATCAACTCGAGGGATGGTTCTGACAGATGGTCTTCCCAAGGCGCCGCTCTAGCATTAAACACTTGGCATATCAGAGATAGTGGGCCACTTTTTCATTAATGAGGCATGTAGCCTCGATCCTTAGGGGATTGGATTTCTTCTATTCTCCCTCTGGATCTCTTCTCAAGGATGATTCTTCCATACCTCTTTTCTTGTCTCATTCTTCTGACATGTCAGACCTTTGCTCTCTTCGAGGTTGTTGTAGCATGGTGCAAGTAGTACCGGCCACCAGAAATCATATTTTATTGTTGAGTGTAAAGTTAAGTTAGGTTAGTTTTAGGGAAAACACATGTGTATAAATAATAAGTCTAACCTCATTCCAAGGGTAGGCAGAATTGATGATTATGCAGTCCAAAGCTATAACACTTTCAACATTTCACTTCTTGTAGTTGCAAATCTCAATGCTCCTTAGTACTTAGAACTACTGAGTAGATAGATGCTCCCTTAGAGCCATTATTATATGCACCAGTGCTTGCTGGAAAATCTGTTAATGAAGAAAGAAGAGTTCTGGCAATGATATTGTTAGTGTTCTAATCTCTGGATTAACGTTCTTTTGTGCTGTATGTTTCTAATGTCCTTTTCTCTAATGTTTTAAGTAGATTAATGACCTTCTTTTCTCCTCGCTATTGGATATGTATGAACTAATGGTTCTATATGCATTCAATATTTCAGTGTAGTATGTTAGAGCTTGGTCAATGTTCTAAATGTATTTGCACAACTACAGGTAGAATGGAATACTTCTAACCTTGGCATATCTTTTGAAGTTTCTTTGACAGTCCAAATGCTTGAAGGAAACCCTGACCTAACAAAATCCCTGGAGAAGATGAGCCAAGAAAACCAGCTATCCCCTGAACAAAACAGTCACACTCCCAACTTATCTCTTGCACCATCAAGACCCGACTCTCATGTTCTTGAAGGCCCAGAGAATTTATTCCCTAGACAACCTTTACAGGTGAATTTGGCTGGTATCTTGGTACCCAATGACAACTTATCTCTGTTGATGGACCCGGTCACAAAGTCTCATCAACAAAAATTGCCCCAGAGTAGGAAATCCAGGAAGAAACACAAAAGGAACAAGAAGAGAAAGAGAAAACACTGGTTCAAGAGCTTGACGATGGACCAAGGAAAAAATGAAGCTTCCTTTACCACAAGAAGGGTTTCAGAGGTGGATCCCTTTACCACCAGAACATGCACCCCAGAGGACTATGTCCTCAACAAGTATGATGAGCTAATGGAGACCTGGTATCAGTCTATCAAGGACTTTGATGAAGGGGAACTTTCAAGAATATCCATAATGATGCTCCGGGCTCATGACTTTGTTAAGCTAGTAAATGAATTTCAAGAAGGAGTCAGGGATATTGAAGAGAAGTTTGGAATCAGCTGCGACCGTTGGGATGGCATTAAAGACATTGATGGGAGTGACATCTACCAAAGTTTGGAAGCATTCAAGAATAGTAAGGGGAAATAAAGTTCTCTAGATTCTAGAGATTTGTACTAGCAGGGTACATTTTGAGCATTCTTTATTCTTTGAGTGCAAGCTCCCAGAGCCTAGAGTCCCAGATTCAAAAATTTTGTATTCTTTTAGTGACCCACGTTTAGGTTCCCCAGAGCTGAGTGGTCACTATCAAGTAGTTAATAAGGGTGTTAGAAATTAGGTGACCCCATCAAGGCACATCGACTCGAGGGATGGTTCTGACAGATGGTCTTCCCAAGGCACTGCTCCAGCATTAAACACCTAGCACATCAGAGATAGTGGGCCACTTTTTCATTAATGAGGCATGTAGCCTTAATTCCCAGGGGATCAGATTTCTTCTATTCTCCCTCTAGCTCTCTTCTCAAGGCCAATTATTCCATACCTCTTTTCTTGTCTCATTCTTTTGACATGTCAGACCTTTGCTCTCTTCAAGGTTGTTGTAGTGTGGTGCAGGTAATACCGGCCATCGAAAATCATATTTTATTGTTGAGTGTAAAGTTAAGTTAGGTTAGTTTTAGGGAAAACACATGTGTAAAAATAATAAGTCTGACCGCATTCCAAGGGTCTGAAGAATCGATGATTTTGCAGTCCATAGCTATAGCACTTTCATCATTTCACTTCTTGTAGTTCCAGAGCTCAATGATCCTTAGTTCTTAAAAGTCCTCAATAGATAGATGGTCCCTTGGAGCCATTTTTGTACACACCAGTGCTCGCTGGAAAATTTGTTAATGAAGAAGAGTTCTGGCAATGATGTTGTTAGAAACACTGAGAGGGGGGGGGTGAATCAGTGTTTGTCTTATTAATTACTTTTCTACAACTTAAGCATAAATCAAACATACATAGAATGAAGCTTAACATAACAACTCATAACACATGATATGATTACATGGAAACCTTGATCAGAGGAAAACCCCGGTGGGAATTAGTACCCACGAATATTGTACTAAGTATAATGAACTTGTGAGAGTTCTTTTGCCCTGTTAGAAGCAGTATTTACAATATGAGTACAATGACCTAGTTAAAGGTCGGACCCTGTTAGGAGTCTTTTACAAAACCCTATTAAAGGTATATGGCTCACTGCCCAATAAGATGAAGGCTACAACCTTCTGAAAGATGATATGCACTATATCAAAATGAACTATTGTGATGACATTGTTGTCTGATTAGTTCCATGTATGCGTGAATGCTCTTAATCTCTTAAAGATCTGTATCATATACTGACTTCATAGTACTGTCCCTCTGTAACTTTCTCTTACATCATAATCGATGCTTGTATCATATCTTTACATTACATACTTATATATTCAAATTCAAATAGGCACAACCCAAAACAAAACACTAGTCGGCCCTAAAACAAAACATACAACACTTCGGAACAAGTCATCTCAAGCATTTTTACTACAATGTTAATTACATCATTACAATCATATGATCAAAGGCACTTAGCCATTACATTATAAAATAACACACGCTGATCAAATCACTTAGTCGGCTTCCATGCTCTGTCTCTTGGACTACTGGTCTATTGATCTGCTTGTAACTTAGCCATACTGTAGTTCCATACTATGCGTGTCTGGTTGTCATACAACTTATATCTAAATGCACATATGCTGAATCGATCTCTCACATGTGCACTGATGTGTTGATCACTGAGTATCTCTATTCTGCCATGTTTTCCTTAGTCATTTTGTCTTTTAAGACAGAGACTAAACATGACTTTGTTTCCATGATGAAAACACAAAATGAGTCATGCATCCTCAGGTAGTCAACTTGCCAACAATCTCCCCCTTTGTCATTTATGGCAACAAAGGAATGTGGTCAAGTTACTCAAAATGACTTAAAACAAAAAGTGACTGTATATCATCATATATACATATACTTCTCTGTATATTCACATTCTATATTACTCCCCCTTTGACATTAATGACAAAGGTGTACAAAAACTTGTAAGTCTACTGCATACTTACTCCATATACACTTCAGGGTACACAATTTTAAAAGATTGGATCTCTTTCTACCAAAATGCTTTCATAGCATCAACTGTTTGTAGATGCATGCATAATGCATATGTCAGCTTCTCCATTTTTATCAGATCCATGTAGGGACCTTGATCATATATCACAATAGTGGCATCAATCTATTTGATGTTCTTATTGAGGACTGCTAAGGATGGCACAAGTCCATTTCTTAACTGGGTTTGCCTTACCCTTATCTTGTTGATTTCTAACTTTGCTTTCTCAATTTTATCTAACTGCCCTTGGTAGACAATGTTACATATGTTCATATCTTGCATGGAAGTTTCAACTAATTTTCTTATGCTATCTATCATTAACTCTACTTCTTCTACCTTTTTGGTGTGCTCAGAGGTGAGCTTCACTCTGTCCATACAGTTTGTTATGACTCTCTTTCCTTTATCTGCCAATTCCTTCAATATAGATTGTCCAGTCTTTAGGGATTTTAAGTCTAAGGTAAAGTTCTTTACCAAATCATTCAGTCTCTCCTTCTTGTATTCATCTTCTACAATCTTAGTAGTAGAGTCTACTAAGCTTATGAAGTGTGATTTGAAATTTGACAAAATATTGTCCACATCTTCAACTGATTGGACTTTGGCTACTTTCTGATCAGCCGACACTAAGTCATTCAAAATGTTTACTGTTTCCAAAAAGTGAGGGTTCCTCATCACTTGTTTTTCCTTTGCTTTTTCCATAGCAAGAACGCTGATTTTGATTAGGTCTTCTTCTCCCCATGCATCCAAACTTGTTGAATCAGGAGTTAACCTTGACAACAATGAGGTAGATGGTTGAGTGGATGGTGAGAATATAGTGTTCTGACTTGTATCCACACATTCAACCTTTATTGGTTTCTCTTTTATTGGCATTTTTTCACCTTGAGTATCATCTTGAGTATCTACATTTGTGTCAATTTAATCATTGATGGGAACTTCATCTTGTTGTGCAGAGGTATCATCAGTGCACATTGCTTCAGTGCTTACAAATGCCTTATCAACTTTATCCATATCCTTTTAAGATGCAGTCATGGATATCTTGACATTGTCAACTACTATAGTGTCTTTTGAGTCTTTATCTGTATCAGAAGTTATTGTCACTGTGGGTGCAAAGACTTGTGGACCTGTCATAGTTAAAATCTGAATCACTGGTTTTGTAGCTTGTTTGGGAGGATCTAGAGTAGGTTTTGTTGTAGGCATCGTTGGTGGATACATGTGTCTTTCCATAAAGACTTGTGCAAATGCCTTTTCAATCTCCTTACCTATCTGTTCATACTCCTTGTTCATAATTTGTAGGGTCCTTGTCTTAGTTCAGAGATGAGGCTTCACTAGATCCAACAATATAGCCTTCTCATCATGCGAGCATACAAGAAGAAGAGTGTCCAATGTTTCTTCTCTTATCCTCATGTCTTCCTCAATTGCATGTCTTTTCATTATCTCCAACAAGTTCCATAACTGATCTGATATTACTGTCTTGAGTTCAAGAACTGTCTTCTTGAACTTGATCATATGAGATATGATCATAGAGTGTATCTTAGTTTTATCAATCTCTTGATACTTGTCATAGACTTTAGAAAGTGTATCTAATCTCCCTTCATTAACAATCTTGTTCCTCAACACATTTAGACTAGGTCTAAAACCTACCTTAGGAGGAGCTTGAATATTTTTAGCTTTGCTTCGAGTGTTCCTTGAGGATGGGTGATTTGTAGGGGCCTGATTTCTTCCTCTAGTATTCTTTCTTGGTGTAGACAGTGGAGATGAATCTAAGTCAATGATGGTAGAGGGCACAAAGGTGCTCTCTACTTTCTTCTTCTTCTAGATCTGTTTATCTTTCTCAAGTTCTTTTTCTATCTTGGCATCTCTGGCTTTGTCAAGATCTTCTTGGGTGACTCCATGAACTTTTAGTATGTTAGATGTGATTCTGGATGCTTTCCTTTTATTATCAGCACTGTGTAAGACAATATCCACTTCATTGGTCTTCTCTCTATATGTGCCCCACCTAGGCTCATTAGGATCTTTGGGCGTCGACAATAGAACTTGCGCATATCCTTCTAGCACATGTTCTTCCACTTCATAACCAAGAGGATGAATCCATTTGGTTCTAGGTTCAACTACCTCCATGCATGTGCAATCTATTTCTACCATGAAGCATATGGTATCCTTGTATTTGTCAACTATCTTCTCAGATAATCTGTACCTATTCTGCATTTTGGTCCTGAATGTCTTTATATCCATATCCATGGCATCCCTTACACTGCTTTCTAATGTGACCTTGAGTGATATCTGAGACATTGTGGGTTTGCTCTTGTCTAGGTAGAGTTTTGCAACCTTTCCAACTATATGGAAATACAAATAGATGATCAGAGATCCAAACCTGAATGTCTTGCTTCTTTCATGTTTGATGATTTAGATGTTGTCAATCAATTGACCATGCAAGATCTCACATAGGTTGTATTGAGTGTTATCCTTCACCATTCTGATAGCTGCAAGGACTGTTGCTACAGAGACACTGTTCAATCGGCTGGCTTGCTGAAACTTATACCCTAGTATCATTGTCAAAATTTTTATATCATCTTCTTTGATAGGGTCAACTGTCATTCTGCACTTGTCACTTCTGGACAGACAAACTTGTTCAATCTTCTTTTTGACATCTTTTCTAGTGGGAAAGAGTGGTCCCATCTTGGGAAGTCTAGTTAATTCATGAATTAGGTCTATGGTGATACACACAGGGACCTCACCAATCCATTAAAGATCATCATGTATTCTTCTCAACAAAAACTTTACCCATTCAGAGTCATCAAACTCATGCGCATTAGAATACTTGAAGATAGGGTTATCAATCAAGTGCGCAAATTCATCTTTGAAAGTGTAGTCAGGTTTCATCATGGATGCCATATGAGTATCTATTTTGACATCTCCTAATGTTTCCTTCTTACAGTAAATGTACATGCGGATATCTTCCACGTGAACAACACCTAGTGGGGTTTTGGAGAAAGCCCCTTCCACATCATCTAGTATGGATTTGAATGGATGCTTCTTGAATACAAATATTTTCCTCTTTGCTATATCAAACACAACTGGGGTCGCCATACTTACTTGGAATTTGCTTAAATAGGGTTTTACAAAATTTTGAAACAGCGTCATTGCTAGGGTTCTATTTCAAACTTCTTGTCCATTTGCTCAACTGCCAAATCTGTTATGCCTTCGTGCCTTGATGTCTAGTGCTCCAATGCTCTCCAAATTATGTGCTCTTTGAATGAAAGTTGTGAAGAAGATTGAATACTTTCTTTCCTTTATACAATCTACCACATTTAATGTTTGCAACCATACGCAAATTACCCAAATTTTTTGAAACTTTGGTCCTGATGTATTTCAGACAATGCGTGGATGCACATAGAAATGTTATGTTCTTGTAACCATGATTTCATAGGCACATACTCAGAGGTGAGTATACCAACTGCGCAGGGGTTCTGAGCTAGAATAACTCCCCCTAAGACCAAGAAGGTTTATTTAAGAAGAAGTAGAGGGTGCATCCATTGTGGATGCATCAACTACTATATCAACATCATTATCCTTCTTTACTTCAACCCAAATTTTGCTTGAACAAAGTTTACTTCTTTTTCTTCAAATAGTGATTTTTTAGGTTCATCTTGCTTTTGAGTTTTGGATCTACAAAACTTTGAGATGTGTCCTGCCTTTCCACATGTGTGACAAATAATAGGAGGTCTGATGCTTTTGTTCATCATACTACATTTCTTTGTTGTGTGTCCATTGTAGTTTCATATCTGACATGTAGTGTTCTGCAAATTCTTTTGAGTTTGATTTCTCTGATTGTTTTGATTCATTCTTCTTTGATTCTGATGTGACTGAGTTCTGCAATGTATAGCCCTATGACCAAATTTATTACAAGAGAAACAATAACCATTGAAAGGTCTTACCTTTTTGCAATCTCTTGCCAAATGACCATGTTTGTTGCAAGCATAACAAGTTCTGTTAACTTGCTTGATTTCCCTTTTTGGTACATCTGCTTTAATCTCTCTCATTTTCAACTTTCCTTGCTTTTGAAAGTGCTTCATGAGGTTTCTCTCTTTCTTGTAATGAATTGACTTCAGTTTGTGTTATATTGAATCCAAGACCAGTAGTGTTGCCTTTTTTCTTTTGTGCATTGAGTTGAGATTTAAGTGAATCAGAACTTGTGTGAAGTTTGTCAATCTTATCCTTTGCTTCTGTTAATTCGGATTCTAACTTCCTTTTCATGTTTTCCAATTCTAGAACTTTCATGTTTGCTTTCAGGAGTTCATCATCTAGTTGTTTGATTTCTTTGATCTTTTCTTAAATAGAAATTTGGTTGTCTGTGAGATGTTCATCAAGATTTTCAACTTTATCTTTCAGAGACATATTCTCTTCATTGAGATTTTTGATCATTTTCCCTAAGTCACTTGTAGAACAATCTTTCAAATCTTTTCTTAGTTTCTTGATAAGCATTTGTGAGCCATCAACTTTGAGTCTAAGTTCTTCATTTTCTTTTTCAGATCTATCAAGATCTTCAAGAGCTGCTTCGAGATTATTTTTCAAATGTATTGCTTCTGCTGATTCCATGATCACCTCAAGTGGTTAAAATTATTTGCTGAGGACCAGGGCTCTGATACCAATTGTTCAAAACACTGAGAGGGGGGGTGAATCATTGTTTGTCTTATTAATTACTTTTCTGCAACTTAAGCATAAATCAAACATACATAGAATGAAGCTTGACATAACAACTCATAACACATGATATGATTATGGGGAAACCTTGATCAGAGGAAAACCCCGGTGGGAATCAGTACCCACAAATATTGTACTAAGTATAATGAACTTGTGAGAGTTCCTTTGCCCTGTTAGAAGTAGTCTTTACAATATGAGTACAATGACCTGGTTAAAGGTTGGAACCTGTTAGGAGTCTTTTACAAAACCCTGTTAAAGGTATATGGCTCACTGCCTAGGCTCACTGCCCAATAACATGAAGGCTACAACCTTCTGAAAGATGATATGCACTATATCAAAATGAACTACTATGATGACACTGTTGTCTGATCAGTTCCGTGTATGCGTGAATGCTCTTACTCTCTTAAAGAGTTGTGTCATATACTGACTTCATAGTACTATCCCTTTGTAAATTTCTCTTACATCATAATCAATGCTTTTATCATATCTTTACATTACATACTTATATATTCAAATCCGAATAGGTGCGACCCAAAACAAAACACTAGTCATCCCTAAAACAAAATATACAATGCTTCCAAACAAGTTGGCTCAAGTGTGTTTACTACAATGTTAATTACATCATTACAATCATATGATCAAAGGTGCTTAGCCATTACATTATAAAATAACACACACTGATCAAATCACTTAGTAGGCTTACATGCTCTGTCTCTTGGACAGTTGGTCTATTGATCTGCTTGTAACTTAGTCATACTGTAGTTTTGTACTATGTGTGTCTAGATGTAGCATGTACACATGTCATAAAACTTATATCTGAATGTGCATATGTTGAATTGATCTCTCACACGTGTTTTGATGTGCTAATCACTGAGTATCTCTATTTTGCCCTATTTTCCTTACTTAGTCATTTTGTCTTTTAAGACAGAGACTAAACATGACTTTGTTGCCATGATGACAACACAAAATGAGTCATGCATCCTCAGGTAGTCAACTTTCCAACAGTTGTTAGTGTTTTGATCTCTAGATTAACATTCTTTTGTGCTGTATGTTTCTAATGTCCCTTTCTCTAATTTTTTAAGTATATTAACAACCTTCTTTTCCCCTTGCTATTGGATATGTATGAACTGATGGTTTTGTATGCATTCAATATTTTAGTGTAGTATGTTAGAGCTTGGTCAATGTTCTAAATGTATTTTCAAAAATATAGGTAGAATGGAATACTTCTAACCCTGGCATATCTTTTGAATTTTCTTTGATAGTCCAAATGCTTGCAGGAAACCCCAACCTAACAAAATCCCTAGAGAAGACAAGCCAAGAAAAGAAACTATCCCCCTTAACAAAATAGTCACACTCCCAACTTAGCTCCAGCACCATTGAGACCCGACTCTCATGTGCTTGAAGGCCCAGAGAATTTATCCCCTGGACAACCTTTACAGGCAAAGTTGGCTGGTAGCCCGGTACCCAGTGACAACTTATCTATGTTGGCGGACCTGGTCACAAAGTCCCGTCAACAACACCATCTAATAAATCCTCATTAAGATCAACTTGTCCTTTGCTACTTGATTGTGATTCTCACATCTCTCCACTTCCTTCCAATATCGAGAAATCTCGGTATCCCAATCCTATCTTTGATCAAAAGAGTGGCTCCAAAGCTCTCAAAGCTACTTAAAACACCATGAAGTCTCCCTCCAAAGGGATTAGTAACCTCATGAAAGAAAAACCTTGGGTTAAATGCATGAGGGAATTCACTCCTTTGGGACAATCTTATAAATCAGTATTGGAATAACTTCTTGAGCATAATCTCATCACATTGCCTCAATCCACATCACATGGATTGAGATTCTTAAGTACCTATTTTGTATATCATCAACATAATGAGCATAAAATTTCATCTTGCATAGAGTTGAAACATAAAATCCAAGATCTCATCAAGGATGGCATAATCAAAGTGGAAAATCCTAATGATTCATCTAATCTCAAGCATGATCAATATTAGGAATCCATGTCCAGCAATGGTTCACATATCACATCTACTTCTTCCACCATTTCTCCATCTCCTAAAGCTTCAAAACTAGCCACACCATCTCCATCAAGAACTGAGCCTAATGATGACTATGTCTACCCTCGAGGAATACCTCTAAAAGAGATCCAAGCTAATCAACATACAACTATAAGTCTTTCTCAGGCTTCAAAGATCATAGACCCAAAGCTTCCATGTGCTTCAATTCTTATCATGCCTATTCCAAATGAAACTCCATCAACTTGTCAAGAATCTCATATGCAAATCAAAACTCCTACCTTGTGCTTAGGAGTGGATCCATGTCAAGAGGGAAATCCAAAGTATGAAGAAACCAATATCAGTAATGATCAAGATCAAGACACCATCCATCCTTATCCAACATTTGACCAAAGTCACATATCTCAAGAGTCCCATGATGATTTTATCATCCCCTTCCATTTCTTCCAAGAAGATATCCCTCCATCTCCTAGGAAAGATCAAGATATCCTCTCCAGCATCTCTAATGAACCTATTGAAAATCAAAAGAAAATTACCCTTTCTAAACCATCTAAAGATCCTTTTCAAGATCAGAGCATCCCATCATCTTCTTGTCATATTCCTCCATATCCACCTCAAGAAACCATTATTCCTAAAAATCCCTTGCAGAAAAATAAATCCCCTTAAGCTTCAGCTGCTCCTATCAAAGCTACTCATACTCCTATTGATATAAAGATAAATATTAAAGATGAGATCCTTGGAAATGCAGCTCACTCTAAAGATGTTGATATCCCATCCACACCTTATCTCCCTCCATTCAAACATAATAATCATCCTTCTCCATCCTCCAAATCCATCCTTGGTCCTTATATCCCAAAGCTAAAACCATCAAACTGTCCAACTATATTGGGTCCTTATATCCCTCCATCTACCATGCCTAGCACTACTAGCTTATCATCCACTTACCCTATCCCCTATCAAGATCAACACAGACATATGTCCTTGAAATATCCCTATCAACCCATTCATAGGAAACATCCATATCGGCCCTATACATCCCCAATTCCCAAGTCTTTTTGAAGTAATTTGGATGTGCAATGAAGAAATTAGAAATACAAGAATCTATTGACATATGAAGATCACTATGTCCAATCTAATTGAGATGTGATTAAAAATAAAAAGGAAATATTCAAGAGACCGCAAAGGTCCACTAAGAAAAGAATAAAATCAAAGCAAATATGGGTTACTAAATCCATCATGGAAGAATTGTGTTCTCAATCTAAGCAAAGAATAATATCAAAGAAAATATGGGTTCCTAAATCCATCATGGAAGAATGAGATTCTAAATCATCCAAAAGAAATAGAAAATCTAAAGCTATGTGGATTCCGAAGTCTCTTCTAAATGACTTGGATACAAAAATAAAATAAATAGTTATGTGGAATCCCAAGTCTCTCTTAAAAGGCTTGAACAAAAAGGAAAAGTCAGAGTTGGCATCCAAGCTTCCAAAGTCTTTCACTTCATCTCTACCTAAACATCTCCCATCTTCTAACTCTATTTTGGGTCCTCATGTCCCAAAATCCATTACCTTGAATACTTCACTACCTTGTTCATCCATCTTGGGTCCTTTTGTACCAAGATCCATATCCACTCATCCATCAAAGCCTCAAGCTATTCCATCCACTTTTCCTCCATTTGTCCACTACCCTTCAAGGGGTGTATCAATGTTGATCTTATCACCATTTCCATCTACATCTAAACAAACCTTTCATTACCCTATCCAATATCATGCACCTACCTACTACCCATCCATCTCATATCCTTCCATGCCTCTTATCCAATCTATCGTATAAATCCTTGGTTACCATGTCCATTATCCTCTATATCATTCTTCTCTACCATCACCATATCAACATCTTTGAGCATACTTTCAGCAGCCTTGGCCTATCATAGCATATCCTTCAAAGGAGCACTATCCAAAGAGAAAGAAGCTTAATTTCCTCCATAAAATAAAAATTCAAAAAGCACAAAAGAAAAAGAAAAAAGGAAAAAAAGTGCCTTGGTGAAAACCTGGTAAACAGGCACCTTGGTAGCAAAAGTAAAGATAAATCAATCCTTCCTATGGTGAAAACCACTTCTTGTGGTGCTTTGGATAAGTACCATGATGAAAACCTGGAAAACAAGCATCATGTGTAATTCCTCCTACTTTCACTCTTCACTTGGGGGAAAGTTCCTTCCATATCATCTTATCCATCATATCTTACTAGCCCATGAGCATCTGTGTTCCTTTCGGTGATCTTGACAAGGTTGAGTCTATCCATGAACATACATGTATCATGACATTCATTATCCTTTCCATCAGCCTATTCACTTTCTCTCATCCATGGCACCCTATTGCGATCTTTCTTATGCCAAGCCTATCCTTCCTATCTCTGAGCATCCTTTGTACTAATCCCAAAACATCCACTTATACCTCCATCGCCATTTATCCTACTCATGCTATCCCATCGCTATCCTATCAAATTGACCACTTGGTCTTGATCAAAATGAAGAATGAAAAATGTAAAGTAGTTTCTCAAAAACTTCTTGACATGTCCATTCTTTTGGACCACATGTTGTTCATGACATTAGGTCATTATCTTATATGTTATTGAGCACTGCCCCATGAGCCTACATTGTTATATTGTTTTTTCCCTAGCTTGGGTAATCTTGAGGAGACTGTCCTTGAGGGTTGCATTCACCCTCTTCATCCATCATTGTCTTTTTGCCTCATCCATCAAATTTCTAATCCATCTGTAATGTTCTACACCTTGCTAGGCATTTGGGGCAAACCAATGTGATCTTGCTTGAGAATGAGTAAAATCTAAAAAATCTAAAAATTGAAAAAAGTCCTGAAAAAATGATCCTCTTGGTGAAAACCTACCAATAGGTTCCTTGATGCGTCAATCAAAAAAATATAAAATAAATGAGAAAATACAAAAGAATTGAAAAAAAAGGATGGCGACATAGACATGCTTACCAGGTTTTCAATGATCACATCATCAAGAAAGACCCCATCACTTGGGGCATCTTAGCTTCATCACATCACATCAAGTTGAGATTATCATAAATCAAAAGAAACCCAATCAATTATCTTATACAGTGATGGATACACTCAAAATCAAATAGATCAATCTTAGATGAGTCATTCATTTCTGAAACCAGGCACATTGATCAAATTGGCTTCATCACTTCAAATCAAGTCAATTTCATTGCTAAAAACCTAGTAAACAAGTGCCTCTTGTACTCGGTGCTCCATCTATCAATAATCAATCTTCACAATCTGATGCAGAGTGCACAACCAGAAGTGTGCCAATGGGCTCACCGTCTCTAGGACACACAAGGTGACTTTCCCAACTTAGTCAACCTTACCCACACTTCACAAAAGGTATGAAGGCTCACCTTCACTCAATCCTTAGACCTACTCAAAGGNCAAACCCAAATCCTATGGGTTACTCAACTTAGACACAAAAGTTGCTTTAGAGACTCAATCCCCTAGTGAGACTCAAATAGGAAAAATAACTCAAATCTGCTCTCTGATGCAAAACAGCAGTAGTGACACCTTCAAGGACCCTAAA
>MU224730.1:4660-17073 GCA_018584345.1 Thuja plicata | reverse complement strand
AGATGTTTCAATTTGAGATTGAAAAAGGTAATTGAAAGTACTCATGTAAAAATTGATGAAAATTTTATGGTTCAAGAGAGATACTATGAATATGCACCTATGATTGAAGATGAACCAAGGCCTAGCAGAAAAGATACTATTATTGAAGAAATGTTTGATTGCATTGATGTCTCATGCAATGACCCTGAATCAAGTAGAGAAGAATCACAGATTACAGAAAAAGAAGTAACGCCTAAGGTTCCTAAATTCACATCTAGATACCACTCTAAAGATGATATCATTGGAGATCAGAGCAGTAGTGTTTTGACTAGATCAAAATCAAAAATTCTACCAATGGATGAAGAGGTATGTTTACTTTCACAGATTGAACCTTTAAGTGTTGAAGATGCTTGTAATAATTCTGATTGGAAGAATGCATTGAAAGAAGAATTAGATCAGATAATTAAGAAAGAGACATGGGAATTGGTTCCTAGACCCAGTGACAAAAATGTGATTGGAACAAAGTGGGTATTCAGAAACAAGATGAATGAAGATGGTACAATAGTTATAAACAAAGCAAGATTGGTATGTAAAGGATATGCGCAGAGAGAAGGAATAGACTACACTGATACATTTTCCCCTGTGAGTAGACTGGAAGCCATTAAATTGTTCTTGGCCTATGAAACATTCAAATACTTTAAAGTTTATCAAATGGATGTAAAGTCAGCTTTTCTGAATGGTGACTTGAAGGAGGAAGTCTACATAGAACAGCCTGAAGGATTTAATCTTTCAGATAAACTAGACATGGTATGCAGATTGAAGAAAGCACTCTATGGTCTTAAACAAGCCCCAAGAGCTTGGTATGAGAGACTTGATGGTTATGTTACCAAGATTGGATTCAAGAAAGGTGCAGAAGATTGTAACCTATTCACAAGAGAGACACCTGATGGATTACTACTAGTTGCCATATTTGTTGATGACATTATCTTTGGAGGTAATGACAAGCTTAGTACAACATTTGCAAAAGAAATACATAATAAATTTGAAATGAGCATGATTGGTCATATAAAATACTTTTTGGGACTAAATGTAAAGCAGACAGATAAAGGTATATTCATTAATCAGTCAAAATATGTGAAGGAAATATGGAAGACCTTTAAGATGGAAGACTCTAAGCCAGTATGCACCCCTATGATAACAAGAAGAAAGCTTTCAAAAGATGATGACTCCACAATAGTTGATAAAACATTGTACAAATCTATGATTGGAAAACTTATTTATCTAACTCAATCTAGACCTAACATATCTAATGTAGTTGGCATTGTTGGAAGATTTGCAGTTGAACCCAAGCAGAATCACCTAATGGAAATCAAGAGGATATTTAGATATCTAAAGGGAACTATAGACTATGGTTTATGGTATCCTAAATTAGAGAATGTAAAACTTCATGTGTATATAGATGCAGATT
Source organism: Thuja plicata (assembly GCA_018584345.1). Taxonomy (NCBI): domain Eukaryota; kingdom Viridiplantae; phylum Streptophyta; class Pinopsida; order Cupressales; family Cupressaceae; genus Thuja; species Thuja plicata. The sequence goes on along the minus strand of MU224730.1, from coordinate 15,626 downwards.
GGGCAGGTTGTATTTATGATAGGAAGAGTACTTCAGGAGGAGCAGTATTTCTTGGAGATAGGTTGGTTTCTTGGATAAGAAAGAAGTAGAACTGTATTTCTCAGTCAATAGTAGAAGTTGAATATGTTGCAACAGCACTGAATTGTTCAACCATGGTTTGGATCAAGCAGATGGTTAAAGACTTTGGTATTCAGGTTGATTATCCTATTGTTATTCACTATGATAACACTAGCAATATTAACATGTCTAAGAACCCTATGATGCACACAAAGAGAAAACACATAGAGATCAAGTACCACTTTCTAAGAGAAAAGGTTGCAGACAAAGAAGTGAAATTGGACTATGTGAGCACCAAAGAACAGTTGGCAGATATTTTCACAAAACCTTTATCAAAAGATACTTTTGAGTATCTTAGAGAGAAGTTGGGAGTAATTTCCTCTCCTAATTTTGATTAGAAAATATAAGAAGTACATCAGTCCTGTGTGACTGATGAATGGTTGACTACTCTACTTCTAGAGTAGTACCTGTGCCTAATTATTTATGGTGCTCTTTGCCATTGATGTCAAAGGGGGAGTATATAGTAAGGGGCAGCATATACTCTGGGGGAGTATAAAAATAGTCAGAAGAACTGAAGCAATGTAGAGGAATCTTTTATGAGGATATTGAGAAGATTGTAAAAGAAAGAGGACACCATGAATAGAGGATGTTTTTAATATCATATGTTTCCATCAATGTCAAAGGGGGAGATTGTTGGAGATTTGTTTCTGTGCAGTTGATTGATTGTATGTTTGTCATTGATGACAACATATAATACACAGTAGTGATTCTATATGTACTTATTAGAATGATGATATCAAGCCTTGTGTGGTTAGATACATTTTTTAGACATTTTTATTATGTTATGTTCATACACGTAGATCCAGATATGATGTTTTAGTCAAGTTGTGTAATTTTGTTATTGGAAGTTACAGTTCTGGTAGAGTATCTGTTTAGAGCCGACGTATGTAACATGTTTCTTTAGTTGTGCCTATCTTCAGGATATGCGTGTGTATATTCATGATTATTTATGAGTTGATGATAGTTATCTAAAGGTGCCAAATGTGTTTCAAGAAGATTGAAAAGTTAGAGTTAATTTCGTGAAGCCAACTTAGTGAAGCGTCGTGTCTATTTAGTTTGTATTGTACAGACTTAATATTGTTTGCGTGGTTAGTAAAGCTGACAAGGATGTTATGAAGAGCTATCTTATAGGTCCCATGATCTCATACTTTGAGTAAGATACTTATAGCAAGTCATTTGTGATACACTAAGTGTGAATGATATGAAAAGAGATAGAAAATGTAAAGAGCAGAATATCAGTTATGGTTCATTCATCAAGAGTCTATGTGAAGAAGTAGAAGATTATAATACATTGGAACTGATCAAGACAACAGGTCTACTCTATAGTTCATCATCAGATATAGTGCATATATGTTCTACAGAAGGTTGTAGCCTTCACCATCAAAGCAGTGAGCTTTTGGACAGTGAGTCCTCACCCCTAAAAGGGTTATTTGTAAAAGACTCCTAACAGGGTCAGACCCTTAACTAGGTCACTATACTTATTTCTTTGTAAATAAAAACTCTTAATAGAGTTGCAAGATCTTCTAACAGGGATTACTATAAACAAGTATAGTTCATTGTGGGTGCTAATTCCCATCGGGGTTTTTACCATTTGGTTTCCTCGTAATCAAATTGTGTGTTGTGTACTGTGTTATCTGAATGTGCATTTACTTTATTGTATTCTAGAGTTAAATAAGTAAAAAGAGTTAAAGTTACTAATAACTAATTCACCCCCCCCCCCTCTCAATTATCCTTTGGGACTATTCTAACGGATATCATGTACATGAGACTTCATATGGTCTTTATTGGGATTTTTAGGCAACCTAGAGCCACCTCTTTGGGGTTTTAACAACCAGTATTTGGATACATTAATTTCTTGTCTTTCTTTGTCTTCATTAAATTTCACAATGGCTTGGGCAGGGGAGAAGTCTACAAAACTATCTCCTATGATCTTAAAGACTGATGAAATCATATCCCTATTTATGGCCAGAAGGGTTTCATCATTTCTTCTCTTAATGGTCTTTGAAATAGGGTCATAGCTTGATATACATTCCCTACCCAACTTAGGACAAGGATTTGCAGGCGGGAAAGATGCCTCCTCTAGAAAGTCGCTGCTCAAAATTTAAAGAATATAGGGCTCACCCATATTATTGGATGATATTTCCTTCAATTATTCAAAATCTACCCCACGTAAATTAGTATCACAAATAATCGGACCTTCGCATGCTAAGCTGAAAAAATTTCTAAATATATGCATGGTCATCTTAAAAATTTACTAACTGAAAATCCACAGCACCAGGGGGCTAGATAAACTCACATCTTTACAAATTCAAACAGAAGCATAAAAGAACTCACCTCAAAGTTGCAAACCAACTTCACCACTATTGAAACTTGTTATGCTACTCAAACTTCTAAAAATAACTGAGACGAAGGATAAAAAAGATTACAAATTCTCTTTTAAATGTTGGGGAGCCACACACGCTATTAAATTCAGCATTGTGTTACTGTTACCACCCCTTCTTGCTTCCTCACATTGGCTCTCTCCATAAGAATCCCCTCTAAAAAATTTATTGATGCAAGTGTTAAAAATCCTCAACTTGTTTTTTCCTACCTCTAACACTTTGCAAATACATCTAGCATGTTGAACTTGAACTTTGAACTACCTGTAGACACCTAAAACTGGGCAGGTGTCCTAGAATCAATCAAATCTGCAAATCTCAGCCAAGTGCTCTAATTACCATCAAAATGGATCAAAATCAATTCAAATGGACATTTATCAATCAAAGTGGAAAAAATCAAATTAAATCAAAGGATTAATTAACCATGATATAAAATAATCAAATATAAGCCTAAAAGGATCAATCAAAATAATATAATTGATTTTAATCAATTAATTGTATAGTTTTAATCAAAAATCAAATTGAACCTATTCATCCCTACATGGCTAATTTAATTAATTGATTGAATTAAATAATCCTAATATCTTTCAACATGAATTTGAGTAACCAATGGGAATTGAGAACATAAAGCACATGGATTGCTCCTAAATTTGAATCTCAATCACTCATTTTCAACTTTGAATCTCAATCACTCAAATTTGTCCCTTTGTCTCAACCTTTGAGACAATCATTTAAATTGTCCCCCCATTTGAAACCATCTCAATGCTTTTTACTCAACCAAGGCTTAATCATGATCAAGTAACTCTACCCCCTACACTTGGGAATTTTCTATAAATACAAGCCATTTTAAAGCATAATAATACCCTAGAAATTTAAATGCAAAGTATCAAACCTCTACAGAAAATTGGAGCATAATTGAGAGATCATCATAGAAATTGAGCATTATGGAGAGCATTTTAGTTGCATTTGAATTCACTATTGTCATCACTTGAGAGAATTGAGATAGATTAGGCATACATTTTATCAATTTCTCAATCTAGGATTGTCACTAGTAGAGATTAAGGTTGAGAGCTAAACTAGCATACTAGTTAGAGAACCATGAGATGTTTAGTGATTTGATTACAATTATTTAGCTTAAATTGTTGATATTTTTCCATAGAATTGTAGTTAAATAAATCAATCTCATGAATGTGTAATTAATTCACACACAAATGGTGCCCACCGTGGGGCTTTAGGCCTCTTATTCATTATTTTTCAAATTTTTATATGTGTTTTTCTTCACTTTTATGCAAATTTTGTAGATTTTCAGAGAAGTGACACCTATGCACATTCTAATGATGCCTACCAAAAGTTAACCGATGCCTGCAGAAATCCTTCTATTTCTATCTTTATTTCTCTTCTACCTGTGAGATGAATTGTCATGCTTGTGAGAGAAAAGCATCGCCTGTAATTTGGCAAAAGTTGTCTGCAAATTGTTATTTGACGCCTAGTAGATTTTATTTAGCACAATTTATAGTTTCTTTAATGCCTGTCATTTAAAGTTTCACAACTAGCGGGTTTAAATAATGCTTAAGTCACTGGAAATTGATGCCTATGTTGTTTTAAATAACTCTAGGAACATTTAAATGATGTCTGCTAGCTGTTAAATGCCGCCTACTTCTTTCTATATTGTTTTATTGATTAATCATTAAATTCATATTTTTAACTCTATGTCTGTGTTTTTTCTGCAGATGAACAAGCATCTGAAAGTGCAAAAATCAGAACTCAAGGTTACAAAGGAAAGCAAAGAGGTAAGAGTGTTTTCACAAATACTCTAAAGATGTGCATAACACTAGTACTTTGGATAATTTAGAGGTAGAAGAACACTTGTATGAGCATTACATAAAAGTTAGTAGTGCATACAAGAAGAAATTTCCCAGTCTCAATTAATTTTATGCTTTAAGTTCTTAAAAGTTATTTTTTGCAAATTTTAAAGAAAGAACTTAGTTGCATTTTTGCTTTTGCAAGTTTTTCTTCACTTTGATCTTTTGTGTTGACTAACTTGTTGGAGGAGCCGAAGTGGGAACTATCGCCACTAGGTGAGTAAGAAAAATAAGCAAAAACCTCAAAAAAGCGCCTAGCCATTGCTAGCTTTGAAAGAGGTAATATTCTCATCAACTATTTTCCCTTATCTTGCGGCATTTCATTTAAACTAGTCTAAATAGGGAAAACCCTATTATTGTCCATTTTGAACAAAGCATTAGGCATATGCTCTCAAATTCTTACAAGTTGATCAAAAATCCAAACATGTTGTGTTTGAAGTGGTAGAAAGAAGGGAGGAAATTAACCATACACTTCTATTATAAGAACCTCTTTGTAATGAGGTTGAAAAAGAACCATTTTGTTTGAAGTGTTTGGAACAAGGAACAATAATAGGATATGATCTTCACTTTTTAAGTGAATTAAACTCCCAAACTTATTGAACTAAGTTTGATTTCTTTCTTTTCTATACATGCTAGTTAAAATAGAGGTTTAGAGGGCCTGCCTCCTGAGAATTTCCTTACAAGGACGGTGAGAGGGAACAACCCAAAGTGGGAGAAAATCACTTTTTCCGTGATACTATCCAACCCACTATAAATAAATGCATTCTTCCTTAATGGGAAGGTGACTAAATTGTGTGCAAGTCTCTTCACTTCCTTGAGTAGTCCTTCAGGATTATGCAAAATTGTACTTTTGTGTGTGTGGGAAGCCCGCAAGGGGGTAAAAGAACTTGGCATAGTTTAGAGCTAAGGTGATCGATAAATCCTAAATAAGTAGCAATCCTACCTTTTAGAGCCAAAGTGTTTAAAATCCAAATCTGACTTTAGGTAGACTGCGTGGAAGAATTTATTGTTCTATACTTGTTAAAATGACCAAGAACATACACATTTAGTGTTGTTTTAGGGACATGATGCAAAATTAATGTGTGTGTTGCGGTTGTTTTCAATTTTCAAGCAAGAATATTTTGTAGACTTGATCAAAACATTAAAACTTTTAAAAATCAAAAAACTTCTAAGAAAAATAATCTAGGTCTGCAAAGTGCCACCTGTGAATAGTTAAATGATGCATGTGATACTTTAAATGATGCTTGGCAGCAATCAAATACCGCATAAGTCATTGGAAAGTGACACCTAGAAATATTCAAACAACACCTATCAATAGGAAAAAGCTACTTGCTCCACTACAGAGTGTCGTGTACATAAGTTCCAGTCAACGCATGGTAATATTTAAGTCATGCCTACACATAGGCAAGTAACGCCCAGAAACAGAGAGGGACAAACAGTGGATACTTCTCGAAGGCATGGATAAAATTGGATTTCATATTTGAGTACCCTTTTGGGTTTTCCAGTTGTTCGTAAGTTCAAATTGATCAGAATCCCTAGTTTGGGACATTTTACAAAAAATCATAAGGGATTTGTCAACTTAAGTGAGAAAGCAAACATTTTTAACGCAATTCATGTCCATGTTAGGTTTTACTCAATCTCACTACATTAAAAACACTTACAATCAGATGGTTCATATTTACGACAAGAGCTTCCTTTTCCAAGCGACATGTTCACTTCTTCGAGACCAACACAAGAACCTATACGAGAAGAGGAACCAACTATGTCTTTCCCCTTTGGAAACATGGACCCTGATCAAATCAACCATGCTAATAAAGATATGAATAGAAATGGAGGTGGAGTGGTTGATAACAATAACAACAATGGGGGATGAATTGACCCTAATAACCAAGGTTTAAACAATAACAATAATGAAGGAGCAATGGACCCTAACAACCAAGGGTTAAATAAAAACAACAATGGGGGCAATGTTGACCCTAATAACGAAGAAGCAACTGATGAGAATGTTAATGAAGCCATGCAAAGCCTATTCTTCATGATACTCATGGAGAAAGTGTTGGATAGAGATAGGGAGAATTATTTTTAAGACCTAGCCCAAGCGGGTCTTAAACTCCCTCACGATTATGATGTCAACCAACTTAAACAAAAAGAAGTCAAGGAAAATCTTATTGTTATCATGAAAAAACAATTCAAACTATTCCAAATACAATTGTAACAATGAAACAAAGTGGGGCTCCTAAACCCTTTTCCATCGAAGCTTTGTGTCCTTTTCCATTCGATAAAACCCTAATTATGGTCCCATTCCCAAATAATGTTGTTTTTTCTAAATACGATAAGTATGAAAGAGCATCCAATCCCCAAGACCATTTAAGGGAATTTTGTGCATTAAGCCTTGATTTTATGCATGATAAAATGTATTTAATGAGGTTGTTTCCTTTGAGTTTAGGAGGCATGGAAATGGAGTGGTTTTACAAGTTACCCTCCGGCATCTGAACTTTCAAAGAATTGGCCTCCAAATTTGTGACTCATTATTCCTACAATATCAAACATGAGGTTACGATGATAAATTTATGTAATACCAAACAACAAGAGGGAGAAGGATTCCTACTTTTTTTTACAACGATGGAGAGCGGTATTCGCTAGATACCCTCGAAGTGTACCTAAAAAAGAGAAGATGGACATTTTTATTAATAGCTTGACTAATGAGATGAATTACCAGTTAAGGTTACAATGTCCTAGGTCTTTCCAAGACCTAATTGAGAACAGGGTTACCATGAAAGAGGTATTGGTTAAAAGTGGAGAACTTAAGCTTTATAAAAACAATAACAATAATACCTCCAATAACAACCAAAATAAAAATCCTCCTAACAATAACCAGTTTTGGATGAGGAATAAAAAAAAAGGAGTAGTCAATGATGGAGTTGTAGAGGCAAATAATTTGAAGGCCACCCCTTTCAATCTTACAAAAGGATCCGCTCAAGATAATAATGTGACTCAAGAACCCAAAGTACCTTTCAACAATAATACTAACAATAATAACTTTGGGAACAACCAAGGGGATAAAAAGCGTAAGACATTCTTTACACCAACTCCTAAAAGGAAATTCACACCTTTGAGTGAACCACTTGAGAAGGCATTGAGAACCCTCATTTCTAATAAGATTATTGACTTACCTAGAGCTCAACCATATGAACCACAAATCAAACCTACATGGTGGAGTGAGTCTATTCATTTTGAATACCATAGGAATCGAGGACATAAAACAAGTTATTGCATGTGTTTGAGACACGTAGTGCAAGATATAATTGACAATGGTGTGATTAAGGTAGGACCTCAAAATAATCAAGACCACATGGTATTTAAAACTCCTTTCTACAAACATGAAAAGGGTGAATCTTCCAATGCTAATAATGGAAGAAACAATAGCAATAATTTGAGAATCAACAACGATGTAAACTTTGCCCATAGCTATGACAATACTATTAATGCCCTATTCGCACATGGTAGTACTATCAATGTTGTGGTAATCAAAGAACAACCTAACCATGAGACTTATAATTTTGTAACTAGGGGGAAAGCAACAAGAGTTACCCTACAAGGAAGTTCCCCTAAAAATTTTGGTCTTACTTCAAAAACTACTTTAGCTAAACCAACATATTCTTCAATAAAGCCTTATAGTTTGGTGGATCAATTGCACAAAACTCCAGCACAAATTTCTATCTTGGTGTTATTGAAACTATCTCCTAATCACAAATAAATCTTGGAAAAATCCCTAGTGGAGACTAATGTTCCTATAACCTTGGAGGAAGATAAGTTTCAAAATATGGTAGGACATCTCATAGCTCCTCATTTCCTTTCATTCTCCGAACAAGATGATATGTCTATTACCCACCCTCAAAATTTTCCCTTGCATATAGAAGTGTTAATCCAAAGGCATAGGGTTAAGAGAGTTCTCATTGATGGGGGAATTGGTCTTAATATTTTTACATTGAACCTTTTCAATTCTTTAGGGATATCTGAATCATCCATTGACCCCAAAAAGGAAATTACCATTAAGGTTTATGATGAGGAAGAAAGGTCTTCAAAAATCATGATTTTTTTACCTATTCAAGTGGGACCTATCAAAAAAGACACCATATTTCAAGTTCTTGACATGAAATTAACTTATAATATTTTATTGGGAAGACCTTGGATTCATGAGATGCAAGCAGTACCTTCCACTTATCATCAATGCATAAAGTTTCCACATATGAGTGAAGAGATCACAATTGGAGGAGATTCTAATCCCTTTCAATATTGCAACACATTGAATCCAAGTCGTGAATTATTTATTCCTCACAATAGGGAAGGATTCATCCCTAATGACACTAATGAAGAACATAAAGAGGAAAGCTCAAATTTGACATCAAATGATACCTCCATATCAAACCCTAATCAAACTAACTCAACTACATCAACTAAGGGAAAGGAAAAGATGAGTTATGAGGGTCAAATTCACATGATAATTTAGTTAATACTTCCACATTGAAGATGGAAATTTTGAAGCCTTCCAAGGAAGAAAGAGAACAAGCCAAGAAAGAACAATATCAAAAGATGAGTGAATTGATGCATACCTTCAAAAAACAATGTAGAATCAACTCCAAGGGAGTGGGGGGATATTCTATTTCCCTATTTGATTTACCAACCTCTCCTAGGACACATGGAACACCATCAAGTGCTCATCCCCCTCATAAATATAACTCTCATTTTGTAAGAGAGAGTAACAAACCTGCCTTAGAAAAGGAGGATAATGAAGTACTACAATGGCTCTACAAGGAGGAAGACACTTCAATTAATCCCATGGAAAGAGTACAACACATTAACATTCAAACCAATCAATATGGAAAAGGGTATCAAATTATGCAAAAAATGGGATATAAGGGAAGAGGACCCTTAGGAGTCAGGAATAGAGGGTTTCTAGAACCCATTGAACTAGCTTGGAAATCAGAATAAGAGAAATCCAGAATAGGTTTTCAACACAAAGGAGAAAGTTCAAGTCCAATGCATGATTTTCATGAACATGTGCACATGGTAGGTTCAAAGAGTGAAGATGATTCCGGGTATTATGAGTGGGATTCCTTTCTCAAAGATTCTTGTCATGACATAGAAGTTGATGTTATTCACACATATGAACCTATTCCCAATGTCACAAATCAAGACAATGAACATCAAGGTTCAAATTCTACACAAGTGTCAAGTGAACCTTAATAATCTAACATAGGTCAAGCATCTAGGAATAATCAATGGGTAGGTGAACCTTGGGTACCTTTGTGGGGGGGTGATTCAAATTTTGTATTTAATCCACATGCGTTCTTTCCCATGGAAATCAATGAGGACTCCAGTGAAGAAGATTTTGATCCTACTTCCATGGAACATCTTGAGGAACCCCATGTCATAGACCTAAGTGATACAATGTACAAACCTTCAAATTAGGTCATGTCCCTAAACCCTTTGAATGACAAAGTGCCAAATGAATCCTTAGCCTTAATGCACCCCAAACTCATTGATTGGAATTTATCCGAACCAAATGACTTATTATACTTTCTCAATGACCTTGCAATGGCCCAATACCTAAATGTGGTTGAGCCATCTTCTTCCATCTATGAATATAATTCAGACATAATGATAGAGGTAGGGGTCCAACCTCTCAATCCACAAAATAAAAGAAAAAAATACAAAAAAATTAAAAGGTCTAGTGGTGAAAACCACCATGTGGCAGTGCTAGAACCTAAAAAAGTAATAATATCAGATGTTTCCAAAGGTAAAAACCCAATTGTGGCATCTAAGGAAGAGAGGTAGGATACCCTACCTGAACATGAAGATGAAATTTCACCCATCCTTATTGAACCAATGGATAAATTTAACATTGGCACCGTAGAGGATCCCAAGTCTATTCATTTAGTAGTATCTTTGAGTACATCAGAAAGAAAGGAGTTCATCTAATTCTTTCAAGCAAAGAAAATTAGCTTTGTGTGGTCTTATTCCAAGATTCTAGGGTTAGATCCAAGCTTTATAATGCACCATTTAAATGTAAAACCTAGTGTGAAACCCGTAAAGAAAAAATTGAGAAAGATGCACCCTCATGTGGCACTTTTAGTAAAAGCAGAGTTCAAAAAGCTACTCAAGGTTGGATTCATAAGAGTGATTGGATATGAAAAATGGATATTAAACATTGTACCGGTCACAAAACATGACAAATCCATTAGAGTTTGCACAAATTTTAGAGATCTTAATCTTTCTTTCCCAAAAGATGATTTTCCACTACCTGGCATTAATGATATAGTGGACTTAATAGCGGGTCATTCTATGTTTTCCTTGATGGATGGATTTTGTGGATACAATCAAATTTGAATTGCACCCGAATACCAAGAAAAGATAGCTCTTACATGCCCATGGGGAACCTTTTCTTGGAATGTGATGCTCTTTGGTCTCAAAAATGTCAGAGCAACTTACCAAAGAGAAATGACCACCATCTTCCACGATATGATGCATACCTTTTTAGAAGACTATGTGGATGATATTCTAGCAAAATCACATGAAATAAAGGATCACTTACCAATATTAGAAAAT
>MU224729.1:889556-902305 GCA_018584345.1 Thuja plicata | reverse complement strand
GTAGTCACTGAGCTTGCAATGACCTGAGAGCAAGCTCATACTCCTGCCTTCTAGAAGGCAACAGGTCGATTCTTTCATACATGCAGGATGAATGAATCCATATTCATTCCTGTATACAACTGAAGAGTAATGACCATGTTGAAGTGTTCCGCTAAGTAGAGGCCACTTTTAGCACGCACACACATACTCACCAATCTTAGGCTAAATACATGGGCTTATTTAGCCTATGGCTTGATGGACAACACAGAAAAACAATACCTCTTTTTCTGAGCCTCTAGAACATCTACAAATACATCCCTAACTTTCATTTCCCAAGTTACCAAGGAATTCCACTGGAAAAGTGACAAGTTAGGGTTCTATTTTAGAAACACAATCGACAATGAAGTTTTACTCAACTAGTCTGAACAAAATGAATTGATCTCCCTCCTATGATCACCAAATGAACTTAAACCAAAAGCATATGGATGTTAACTCACCAAATTACATCTCCATGGCAATCATACATTTACTCCAATCTGTGCAAGGTCGTACAATACAGAAATAGAGAATTTATCAGGAAAGCAAAATGTTGTTTTTATTCACATCCACCAAGAATTATACAATGTTATCAAATCTCCTTATATCTCATCCAATCTCATCCAAATTATCCAACGCCATCCTACCCCCATTTGGATAGACATGTCCTATTACAAATATACCATTTCCAATGACCATAACCATATTTTGAATAGTTATGACCGTTGGGACAGAAATCTCAACTTCTCAGTAACTTTCAACAAACCATCATTATAAATTAATACTTTTAGTCTTAACACAAGTTCATGTCGGTCTAAGGAGACCCAAGGTTTATAAAAAACCTTTGGGACCCTTATCCTTACAAGATGGACCAAAACATCAGTTGGTTGATCCTAAGGATCCAACCTTATTACATCAAATAAAACATCAATTGAACCCTTGCAAGACATGATGTGGTGCTCTGCACCACAGACTTTGGAAGTGTACTAATTTTTTATTGTTTTTATACTCCACCACTGGGTGTGTAATATTCTATATATATCACTAAACTTCGCACTGTGTTTGAATTATTTTGATCTAGAGATGAATATTCTGGCATTTGGGTATGACAATGGGATGATTGTCTTCAAATTAGAAAGAGTGGGGCTTCCCTTGTGTCCTTAATGACTAAGTTGAGATGTCTCTTGAAGAGGAATTTTTGAGCAATATTTCAGGAGGGATATTTCAGTATAAACATGATCAATGTGAAGGAAAATGATGTGACATTAGTTCTAGTAGTGACATGTGCAATAGTATTTTATTGGAAGAAGAAACTAGTGCACGTTGATAATTTAACAACAATGATGGTTGTGATATTGCTATCAGGATTCAACTGTGTAGTTTTTGAGTCAAACTCATTGACCCATAATTCATGAGTCAAACAATGATGGTGAATAATCTAACGACGATGGTTTCAATTTTTACTTGCATATTTGTATGAAATTTGTGATCAAGAATCATAAGAGATTGTATCAAAGGGAGGAATACCTTTATGATTTTATTTTTTAATATTGGTTTGATTACTGAGAGGGGAGGGGTGAATCAGTAATCCACACAAATTCACCAATTCAACTTCTTTAAACTTTATGCACCAAAACATATAGTAGCAACTAACATAAGTAAAATTTCAATGCATACATCCAAAAGTAATTAACCACACAATGTAAAACTCATATTTATCATGTGGAAACCCAACTAGGAAAAAACCATGGTGTGAGATGATACCCACAAAATTTGTACTCTTCTAAAATATGCCCTATTAGGAGCTTACCTTGTTAAATCTTTACAAAACACTATTAGGTGTTACTTTGTTAATGGATTTTCCTAAGACTTGTTAGGATATTTGGCCTCTTAGGAGAAGCCTTGTTAGTGGAATTTAAACACAAGCTAATGTGCCACCTTGTTAGAGGATTTACAGTAAAGATATGTTAGGATCTACTCTATCAAGGGATTTTGTTATTATAGTAATTAGAAAGAAACATATAAAATTATCTATGAAAAATGTACAACCTTTGCATGACCAGATCCTTTTAAGCTCTCAAATACATCACCATACTATATATTCTCCCTCAACTCAATCACACTTTATTTGTTTCTCTGTCTCCAAATCCTTCTGCACTTCACAATTGGCTTTCTTCTCTCTATGTTCGTCTTCAACTGTTCTTCTTTAAGAATCACTTCCACTGACTTAAAAAAAACTCTAGATCTGAGATATGAATGATCTAGATCATCTTAGGTAAGAAACAATGTATCTTGACACTCATAAAACACTTTCCTCTGACCATGTCATCTTGCTCATGAATTTTAACTTGGTAGTTGAGCCATTTCAAAAACCTCTTTTGACCAAAAAGAAACTTCCTAAAGAAGCCTTCTCAAACGTATACATAGATCAATGTGTTGTCAATTAAGTCCCACAAATCATGGAACTAACTTTCCACTTTACAAAAATCATTGTTGATCCTTTTGTTATAACGAATTCCACCACCTATCTACAAATCTTCATAGCTTGTTCAAAAACTTTGTCTTGTTTACTTGTTCATTCTATTAACACCACTCCCAGTCAATTAAACTAGTAGTATTGTTAAGATTATGATTTGTGTGCATACTTATAGTATCTTGACATTGTTTACAATGATATCCTATGACCGCTCCATCAAATACTTCATCGATCTGAAACAAAAATCAAATCACTTACTGTCTATCATTGACTGTTATAGAAATTACCCAGTTTGAGTCCATTCCATCATAACCAACTGCATTTTCCATATCAAACATTGTGATGGAAAATTTAACATCAACACACATGATATAACCTTCCATAAGAATAGAAACATTAGAAACATACTGCAACTCATGATTCACTTACACAATATTAGGTAATATAGTAAAAACACTAAGTGAAGTAGTTGACATCAATGAAAACCAAATAATTGATTCTCATATCATCATACCAATCTTCATCAATGCATCACTTAGAATCATTGCATCAATTATGCTAACAATCTCCCTCTTTGGCATTGATGGAAACACTCTTATCAACATCACTTTTATTCTCATAGCTTTTCCTCGTTCTGATTTCTGCCAAAATGTTTCCACTTCTACCTTTTCCTGTTATATCATCTTCATATACTCCATCTTTTCCTTTGAATAAAATACATATCTCCCCCTATGGGAGTGCAGACATATTCTTCTCCTTTGACAAGAATGCCAAAGTTGTCAAATATTCCATTCATCGTCGAGCACACTATACTAAAACTTGCATGTTCATTCCTCATTACTTTATTTCAACATCAACTTAATACTTCTCCCCTTAGGATTTGTCCACCCCTACAACAATTCATACATATGATATTCTGATAAACACATATGAACTGATGCAATCAACATCATCCTCTAATTAATTTTAGATAGGGGAATGGCCCCCAATCTACCTCTAAGATATTCAAAGGTATCTTTTGTTATTGTCTTGGTGAATATATTAGCAACTTTCTCTTTATTAGACACATAATCAAACCTTACATCCTTCTCTTGTACTTACTCTCTTAGAAAATAATATTTTATTGTAATGTGTTTTATTTTTCAAGTGCATTACTGGATTCTTGGAAATATTTATTGCACTAGTGTTATCACAATAGATAACAATAGGTTTAGTAACCTTATCATGAATTCCTTCAAGAAACTATTTTATCCATACTACTTGCTAACAATTAAGAGCAACAGCAACATATTCTGCTTCTGCAGTAGATTGAGAAATACAATTTTGTTTCTAACTATTCTAGGAGACTAATCTTCCACCAAGAAAGAATGCTCCACCGCTTGAGCTCTTCCTATCATCAACATTTCCTATCCAATTTGCATCAGTAAATACATTCAAAGAAAAAATTCCATCCTTACCATACCATAAGCCATAATCTTTGATTTGTTTGATATATTTGAAGATCCTCTTTACTGCAACCAAATGTGAGACCTTTAGATCTGATGAAAACCTTGCAACAATGCCAACAACACATGCAATATCTAGTCTACTGTGCACAACATATTGTAGGTTACTGATCATGGATCCATACAAAGTTTCATTTATCTCTTTTGATTCATCATCCTTAGATAACTTACACCCTGTGACCATAGGTCTTACTAGTGGTTTTGAATCTTCCATGCCAAAAGCTTTTAGAATCTCCTTCACATATTTTGATTGACTTATGCATATACCATTATGTTTATGTTGTGTTTGAAGTCCATTTAAGAATTTGATTTCTCCTATCATAGAAATTTAAAATTCCTTCCTCATTTCCTCTACAAATGACCTGCTCAATGCTTCATTTCCTCCAAATATTATGTCATCAACAAAAATTTCAGCAATCTATGTTATGTCTTCACTTTCAAATTTTGGATATACATTGTTATTGTCACTAGTTCTTGTAAAACCAATATTAATAAGATATGCATGCAATATTTCATACCATTCTCTTGGAGCTTGATTCAATCCATACAAAGCTTTATGCAATTTAAATACCATATCTTTACCTTTCTCCATTTAAAATCCTTTAGGTTGTCCAATGTATACTTCCTCTTCTAACAATATCCTTACACCTTCAAGTCTTGCAATAGGTGCAAAACTTTCTCCATAGTCTAGTCCTTCTTCTTGTGCATAACCTTTGCAAACTAGTCTTGCCTTGTTTCTGATCAGTTCTCCTTTCTCATTCATCTTGTTCCTAAAAAATCATTTATTACCTATAACATTATTGTCAGTAGGTCTGGGTACTAAAGTCCAAGTGTTATTCTTTTCTATTTTCTCTAATTCTTCTTTCATAGTCATATACAATCAACATTGTCCAAAGCATCTTTAACACTTTTATGTTCAAGTTCAGATATCAGACAAGTGCTTTCTCTTACATTGATTCTTGTCATTATTCCAGCATTTTTGACACCAAATCTAATCTTGTGCATGATTGAGATTCACATACCTTGGGAGTATCGATTATGTCCTTTGGTTACCTTCATCATTATTCACCGGTTGTGCTTCATACAATACTTCAGTTGCATGTGGTACTATTTTTGACTCCACCGATTGAACGTAAACAAACCTATCACAGTATTTTGGTTCCTTCTTGCTATCTTCCTCATTATTTTCAGAAAATTCATCAATTATAACATTTTCACTTTCAATCATCTTGTTAGTATGCATGATCAAACACTTATACATTTTTATTCAAGTAGAATAGCCAAGAAATATTCCTTCATCACTTTTAGAACCAAACTTAACATGTTGATCATCCTTCTTTATGTAACACTTGTTTTGCAAATGTTAAAAGTAATTGACACTAGGAGTATGACCACACCATAGCTCATAAGGTGTTTTTCTTGTACCTTTCTTAAGTTGTACCATGTTCAAAGTATAAACAACAATATTTACAACTTCTCTCCAAAAAGTTTGAGTCACTTCCTTTTGTATCAAAAATATTCATGCACAATCAATTATTGATTTGTTCCTTCTTTCAGTAATTCCATTTTGTTGAGGTCTTCTTGATGCTGATAATTGTCTCTTGATTCCATGTTGTTCACAGAATGTTGTAAAATCATGTGAAGTAAACTCGCCTCCTCTATCAGATCTAAGACATTTGAGTTATTTCCCTATTTCTTTCTCAAATCGAGCCTTATACACCTTAAACATGTAAAATTCATCATATTTATCTTTTAAAAACATAACAGACATCATTCTTTAGTAGCCATCAACAAATAAGATAAATTATTTATCTCTATAGTAGCTCTTTGTTCTCATCAATCCACACAAGTTAGTTTGAAAAAGGTCAAGAATGTTCTGAGATGAATAGACCTTACTTGTAAAGCTAGACCTAGTTAGCTTTCCCAACTCACACTCTTTACACATACAATTTTCAAGCTTACTTAATGTAGGAAGACCTCTAACACATTTATGCTTGCCGATCTTTATCAGATTAACAAATTTAACATGACAAAATCTTTTATGTCATAGCCAATTGTCTTCAAATTTAGCAATCAAGCAGTGTTTATTAGTAGATTTCAATCAAAATAGTTTACCTCTAGTTTGTTTTCCAGTAGCAATCAACTCTCCATATGTTTCTAATATCTTGCACACACCATTACTGAATTCCAACCTCAAACCATTGTTATTCAACTGAGCAACACTTAACAAGTTATACTTTAATTTTGTTAGCCCAAAAAAAATCACCACAATTGGTAGTATCATTAAGTGCTATAGAACCTTTACTTCTTACTACACATGGTGAACCATTACCAAATCTGACTACACCACCATCAAATTTTTCCATTGAAATAAATTTATTTTTATCGTCGGTCATGTGATCTGTACACCCACTATCTATTATTCAATCACCACTATAATTCATGCTTGAAATCAATGCCTTCTCCTCACTATCTCCATCTACAGCGGTTTATGTATCTTCTTTGACTGCAAAAAAGACTATCTCTTCCTCATCATCTCTTCCATATGATTCTTCGTCAGTCACGCCATCTTCTACTAGGTAACCTACATTCTTAATTTTGTCTTTGAAGTTCCTGAATTTCTTAAACTTATCCTTCCTATCACTGTCAGGACATCTAGATGAAATATGGCCAATTTGGTTACATGAAAACCATTTTAAGGTTAGTTTACCTTAATAATTTCTTTTTCCTCTAGGTAATCTCCTCACTAGCAGTGCTTCCAACTCATCTTGTTATCTTTCCTCATATAAGATAGAATCATAATCATGTTTCCCTTCATAACTATTAGAGACTTCCTTTTCTTTCCTTGATGAACCAATAGTTAGGGAGGCTTTGAAAGCAAACTCTATTCTAGGCATACTGTTCTTGTATAGAAGAGACTCTAATAGCATATTGTGGTAGAAGGTTTCTCAAGATTTTACTTACCACATCATCGTCATCAAGTTGACCACCAGCTCCTTTGATAGGAGAGACAACTTCCTTAAGTCCTTTTTTTTTATTGACCAATATTCTCTCCATGAATTCTCATTTCATCATACTTTCCTCTGAGAATGTCTACTTTAGCTTTCTGCATATGAGCACCACCGCCATGGACTGTTGCCATCTTATCCCACATATCTTTTGCATTATCCATTTCTTTCATATCTACAAACTCAACATCAATTAAAGCACTTGCAATTTCTATCATAACAGAATTGTGTTCCAACTTTCTCTTTAGCATTATCCATTTCTTTGATATCTACAAACTCAGCATTAGCTAAAGCACTTGCAATTTCTATCCTAACATAATTGTGTTCCATCTTTCTCTTTATTTCATTAGGAGTTAAAATACCAGAAGGTTGAACATACTTCATTGTAAGATGATCCAATGCTTTCTCTCTGATGCGGAGAAGCATCAAAACTTTATTTCATATCTTCATACTATATCATCTCTTCCTTAAATCTACATCGACATGTTCTAAATCTGCATTTCATGCTATCTTCGTTGTTTATTGCATGTCATGTGGGTCGCCACGACTGTGATTGCACTCCTTTTCCATGGATCAAGATCGACTCCACCATCTGGTTTGTCACCATACGAACATGCACACATTTATATAAGTTTGCCACCTTTTTCATTTGATAGGACGACTGGTAAGTGATCAATATGTTATGTCGGCTGCTCCAAATACAAACGGCTTCGCAAAACATCTTCCTCGGGGTTCCATTACGTGGCTATCAAAACACTAATATCCCACTGTTTCTTCGCAGACTGAGATTGAATCCACCATCTCGTGGGTCGACTTCAACACCGGCATGCACGTTATATATGCGATACGTTTGCCACCTTCTCCCCATTTAAAAGTCAAGTTCAAACCACAAGGGTATTCGCTGGTCGCTCTAGTCAAGACTTTCGATATCATTCGGCTTCTTCAAATACAAAGAACTCTGCAATAGACCTTTCCCTTGGGTCTTCTTCAAAACGATTATCTTGCAGGCTCCACGCGGGCATAGACAAACCTCTCAACTTTCCCATAGCAATTGCGTGATACTAAACCAATACAAGATTGGAATAACGGTTCTTTCAAAACGAGTTTACATGCTGGTTGACTTCCACTTCCACATGAACATCAAAACGCCAACTCCCAGTTAGCTCGCGGGCGTACACCAAATGCAAAAACTCCCGATATAATTGTTTAACATCATCACAAGGTTTTCAAAACGGTTTCTTGAAAACCGTTTACTGACTCCATGCACTCAAGTATGATCAGATTCTAAATCAACTGCTTACCAAACGGAATGACTTCCATTGTCCCACATCGGGAATAATATTGATGAAAAGCATAAACCGAACTCTGTTAATAACAAGCTGAACTATTAATGTCAACAGTCAAAAACAATGAAACCTTCATACTTGACTTTGAAGAAAACAGTAACGTGAGAGAGAAAGACACGATGAGAGATTATAAACACCATTTTTATTGAAGCCAAAACATTAAAACTTCAAATCCGGCCAGAGAGCCCGATTCTTTCCCCACTCTTTTTCACTATCTCCCGTAACCCACTCTTTCTCAACAATCGACTCTCTCTCTCTCCTATTCGGTTACATTGTCCTCTCTTTATAGAGATGAATCTCTTTATCAAGATTCTTGGGTACTTATAAAAAAAAACCATCCATCTAGCCAATATTCCCATTCGGCTTTTTGGTAACAAAGACCAAAAGATCCTCATTTCAGGTGCATTACAATACATAAGGGCCTGTTTGGTGCCAAGCATTAATCTGGAATAAGCATTAGTTAATGCTAGAATAATTTAATTTTCTATTTGTGACATTTTTTGAATTCTCAAATTAGAAAGCTAATCCCCATTTTGGGGCCAATGCTTGCATTAGTTAATTCTAAAAAAAGCTGGAATTCATTTCTTATTCGAGAATAAGCTATTTATGGATTCAAATTTATTTATTTTTATTAATTTTTTTAAAAAAAAAATTTTAAAATTTTTTTTTAATAATTTTTTTTACTCTTTTTTTTTTTAATGTGGGTATGTATATATATACATATGTGTGTATATATACATGTGTGTGTATATATACACACATGTGTATATATACACATGTGTGTATACATGTGTGTATGTACACACACGTGTATATACATGTGTGTATATATATGTGCACGTGTATATACACATATATATGTGTGTATATGTGTATATGTGTATGTGTATATATATGTGTATATGTGTACACAAGTTAAAAATACATATTATTCAAATTAATTAAAAAAATGAAAAATAATCCTTATTCCAATTCTACAATATGGGATCCAAAAGCAGAATAGCTTATTCCAGCTTTCATTTTTAGAATTAATTAATCCGAGAATAGGTCCTTATTTTGGATAAGTTAATGTCAACTTCAAGTTAAGTTTAAACGTCTTAAATATTTTAATATAATGAAACTTGGTCAGATGTTGAGGTGCCTCTGCACCACTCTCCAATTCCAGACAAATGCAGCTTCATCCTGCTTACCCATGTAGAGAAGTTTTCCATAGAGAACTTAGGTGCTTCCTTCTTATACATCTTTGGATCTTTTCCAAAGTTGTTAAGCCTTCAAAAGCAAGGGGCCAAATCTTTGATACCAATTGTTAATACAAGTATATGATTACTGAGAGGGGATGGGTGAATCAATAATCCACACAAATTCACCAATTCAACTTCTTTAAACTTTATGCACCAAAACATATAGCATCAACTAACATAAGTAAACTTTCAATGCATACATCCACAAGTAATTAACCACACAATGTAAACACCATATTTATCACGTGGAAACCCAACTGGGAAAAAACCACGGTGTAAGATAATACCCACAAAATTTGTACTATTATGGAATATGCCTTGTTAGGAGCTTACCCTATCAAAAGTTTACAAAACACTGTTAGGTGCTACCCTGTTAAGGGATTTTCCGAAGAAATGTTAGGATATTTTCCCTATTAGGAGAAGCCTTGTTAGAGGAATTTAAACACAATATAATGTGCTACCTTGTTAGAGGATTTACAATAAAGATCTATTAGGATCTACCATGTCAGGGGATTTCGCTATTACAATTATTAGAAAGCAACCGATTAAATGATCTGTGAAAACTGCACTACCTCTGCATGATTAGATCCTTTTAATCTCTCAAATACATCACCATACTGTATATTCTTCCTTAGATTGATCACACTTGATTTCTTTTCTTTCTCTGTCTCCAAATCCTTCTGCAATTTGCAATTGGCTCTCTCTCTCTCTCTCTCTCTCTCTCTCTCTCTGTTCTTCTTTAATTGTTCTTCTTTATAGAATCACTTCCACCGACTTGCAACAAACCCTAGATCTGAGATATGAATGATCTAGATCATCTTATGTAAGATACAATGTATCTAGACACTCATAAAACATTTTTCTTTAGCTGTGCTATCTTTCTCATCAATTTTACCTTGGTAGTTGAGCCATTTCAAAAATATATTTTGACCAAAAAGAAACTTCCTGAAGAAGCCTTCTCAAATGTATACCTTGATCAATGTGCTATCAAGTAAGTCCCACAAATCACGGAAATAACTTGCATTTTTTTACGAAAATCATCACTGATCCTTTTGTTCTAACAAATTCCACCACCTATCTACAAATCTTCATAGCCTGTTCAAGAACTTTGTCTTGTTTACCTGTTCATTCGGTTAACACCACTTTTATTCAAATAAACTAGTTGTACCGGTTAACATTATGATTTGTGCTTGTACATATAGTATCTTGACATTGTTTACAATGATATCCTATGGCTGCTCCATCAAATACTTCATCGATCTGAAACAACAATCAAATCACTTACTATCTATCACTGATGTTAAGTTTGACTTTACCTAAATCTTATTGGAAAATATATCTGTTGTGGGAGGAATCAGCAAACGAACAGTACTTATAAATTTTGGTGTATTCATTTGATTCTCAGACCAGTCGTATAAGTAAGGTGAAGATGGTTGTGAGGGGCCACGTCTATAATAGACGTGACTCCTCAAGGAGTCACGTCCATTATAGACGTGGCTCCTCATGTTTGCCCTGTCACCTTTTAATGCCCACGCATATGATAGAACCGATAACTATCGTTATCCTTTAATGAATATGCATCTCATACGTTTATATTACGTTTATATTAATCCAGCTTTTCATACGATAGTCAATCAACATCTTTAAATATGCGTTTCATACTTTTATATTAATTTGACGTTTTCAGTCGATAATCAATCGACAACCAATTAGTCGGTTTATAAAAATGACTATTTAGTCATAGTATAATCAATTATTAAATTAATGATAATTATTATCATTATTATTATATACCAATAATAATAATGGTAATCATTATCATTATTATAGTATAGCAATAATAATCTTTATAATATGAACAATAATAAATATCAAATATTTGTTAATATCTATTATTATAAATATATATCTCAAGATTTATTTATTATTGCAAACTAATATTTATCTGATCGATGCTACTATTATGAACAACTGACTATTTTAGAAATTACCCGGTTTGAGTCCATTCCATCATAACCAACTGAATTCTCCATATCAAACATCATGGTGGAAAAGTTAACATCAACACACATGATATACCCCTCCATAAGAATAGAAACATTAGAAACATACCGCAACTCATGATTCACTTACACAATATAATGTAATATACTGAAAACACTAAGTTAAGTAGTTGACATCAATGAAAACCAAATAACGTATTCGTCTGTCATCAAACACTAGTAAAATTGGCCCCTATTTTCGACAAAAAATGGCCGAATTATCTACACAGATTGGTCAAAAGACCCACAAATTGCTTTGTCGGTATTTTTATCATTGAAAGATCGACACATTTTTGTTAACATCAAAATTTCTACACAAACTTGGTCAAAATTAGCATATTCAAACACCCACATTATTCGTCGAAATGTTCAAAAAGTTTCGACCAAATTTAGTTGAAATGTTTGAAAAGTTTCGACCCTATTTGGTCGAAATGTTTCGACCAAATCTAGTCAAAATGTTTGAAAAGTTTCGACACAGAATGGTCGAAACATTTCGACCAGATGCTTTTTGTTTTGACCAAGATGCCAAACCCACGATGCAAGATTTCGACACAGAATGGTTGAAATATTTCAACCAAACTCTTTCTATTTCAACTAGGATGCCAAACCCACGACGCAAGCTTTTCGACACACAATGGTCAAAACATTTCGACCAAACACTTTCTGTTTCGACCAATGAATGTCAAAATTTTGACAAAAATTGAATTTAAAAAAAAAAAAAAATCTGAAACCAAATAGCCTTAGTTTTGGTACTCGGCTTCAGTAGAAGATGGACCAATAACAAATTGCTTCTTGCTCTCTAACAAACAAGTCTTGAACCAAGTGAGAAGCTATAAGTTCACGACTTCAACTTATTGCTTCTCACTTGGTTCAAGACTTGTTTGTTAGAGAGCAAGAAGCAATTTGTTATTGGTCCATCTTCTATTGAAGTCGAGTACCAAAACTGAGGCTATTTGGTTTCATAATTTTCTCATTGAGTTTGGTATTCGATCTAAACAACCATCAATCATATTTTGAGACAATCAATGTGCTACTCAAATCTCATGTATCCCAATCCATCATCAAAGGACCAAGCATATTGACATCTAGATACACTACATTGGGGAACTCATTCAT
>MU224729.1:866739-881627 GCA_018584345.1 Thuja plicata | reverse complement strand
AGCTTTTGAAGCTCAAATGCATGCATTAACTACTGCAGAGAAAACGGTGACCATATCAAACACCATTGTACAATACTACAATATATTTTTGAGACAAATGGATCAACTTGAGTACTCTTTTAAGTACGATTTATTTTCATTTTATTGCATTTGGTTAATAGAGTTGCAAACTAATATATTGGCTGGAGAATGCACTATTTTTGCATGAAAAAGAAGCTTGTTCTTATAGATGTTGATTGACATATGCTAATGAGAACAGTGTAATGGCAGATGATTCAAAGTTAAAACAAAATAGGTAATTTGCAATATGGCAGATCCAATTTTGATGCTAAAATGGGCACACAATCTGTATGCAAATTAAGTCAATAGAAATGCTTTGTATGTGTTGAACCAAATTTTAATATATTTTTGTGATAATAAAATGTTATGTATCATCCAAATTTGAACCATGATAGGAAAGTAAAATGAAAATACAATAAATTAAACAAGTATACATAATCAAGGTCAGTTACAACAATTGGTCTTTACTAAATAAGTGGAAAGATGTTAATATTGATTGTATTGTTGAATTACCCATATCTGATAGGGAAAAAAAAAAATCTATGTTGGTATTGATGGGAGCTAATTTTTTCATCTCTGCCTTAAGGAAAAAGAAGTCAGTAACTTAAACTATGATTAAATAAAATTAAAACATAACTGATTGCAAGATTCATAATGTGAACGACTGATGGGGTACAATCTTTGAAAAAAAAAATATTGTACTTGATTTGTCAGCCTTCACTTTTCTAGGTGAGGCTACCACATAGGCATTGGCGTCATCTATATTAATTGTTGCCTCAGAAAATATTGATGCCCTAGAAATGCACCACAACTAAACGTTCTCTATTAAAGTAATATCCTCCTCTGGGTAATTGAATAATTTCTGAATGATAGAAAAGTATCTCTACCAATAGGGCTCGCATGTTTGGGACAAAATGAGTTTGGCAATAGATTGACTCTGATTGGATGAAAATCTTCTATTTAAGAGAACATTTGGAGCGATCATGGCAGAAAAGAGTCCAATGAAAGTTTGACTATTATTAACAGGAATTTAGCATTGTGAATGCTGACTTGGAGGGAAATTGTAGGGGGGAAACTACAGCCATTCGTATTTGCTGCTTCACTCAATTGGCACTGTTGAGTATGTTGTATTTGTTGATAAGCCTTATTGGGTGTGCTGTATTAGTGTTCGAGGGTTGTAGAAAGACTGAGACAGTAATTTTGGATAGCCTACTAGGTCTACAACATGTATACTCCTATTTGCAATAATAGATAAAGTTTAAAACCTAAAAATTTGTGATGCAAACATACTTACCAGGCACAAATTTGTGATGCCCTCCTCCCGCCCAAAGCGTTTCCACACTAACAATAGGAATCCCACTCCCAGAGTTGGAGATAGTGCCAGACAATGCACTCGTTGTACTTCCAAGCGTTCACTGACTCGAGTGCCTCAACTTCATCTCTCTATCTCCCAGGCTTTTCCCTACCCGACGAACCCTAGAAATGATGAGAGTTTGGCAGCAGGATTTATCTCCCTCCACCTTTCATTTCTATCCTCCCACCCACATGTTGAGTTATGTTGATTGCAGCTTATCTCCCTCTCAACCTGGCCTACTACAAGGGTAGGGTTATTGATAGAAGCTTATCTCCCTCTCAACCTAGCCTAGTACTGCGCGTGTAATTGAATAAGCAATGAAAAATGTGTTTCACTTTTCAATTTTTTTTTGTTTATAATCCCGTGTTCGTCGAATATTCGACCTTTCTTAATACACATCAAAATTTTGACCTTTTCGGGATCATAAACAAAAAAAATAAAAATTCACAAGCCAAATTGGCCTGTTGTCGAAAATTTTGGTCCAAAATAGAGGCCTAATGTACTAGTGAAATTTGTACCAATATTCATCAATGCATCACTTAGCATCACTACATCAGTTATGCTAACATAATTTATGGGACTGAGTTGTTGGCTAAAAATGTTTCTTCAAAGAGGAGGAAATAACATTCAGAGGGAGTCTGAAAAATCCATCAGGCAACCTTGAATGAGGAGGTTAGGAGGTTTACACATGTAGTTAGATCTTCCTAAGGGAGCCACATTATCATGAATGTCTTTTGTTTCTAGGCCTAGGGATAAATCCACAATTTATTATATTCACTCATGTTACTATGGAATCGGACAAGTAAATTTGTGTACGGGAAATTTCTCATGTGAACAATGTTGTGATCATTGAACAAATAATTGTGTCAGATAATGAGAGTCTCTTAAAGAAAGATATCTTCCATGATTGGAGTATGTGAGCAAGGTATGCTTCTATGACAGAGGGAGCAGCTAAGAAGATTTGCATCAGTAGACATCAAAAGATCTTGATTCAGAGGGAGTAGACCAAGTCGAGATAGTTTCTCTAGTGTTCAGTCAGTGGACAATGATTCATGGGATGGAGTTCCATGTATAGGCTAGAAGGTCTTTATGCTAACTCCTAGGTCATTTTATTATTGGATAGGCGGATACTTGGTGAGCTTGGGGTTCACCAAAAGGGGTGTAAACTCCAACCTTCTATTTTATGATAGAACAAAGCATTTTTTAGATCAAATATCACTATATTAGACATTATATGGTGCAAAAGAATGATATTCAGTTGAGGTACATTGTCACTGAAGAATGGACGGTCGATATTCTCACCATGCCTCTTGCTAGAGAGAAGTTTGTGTACTTTCTAGATAATCTTGGTATGGTGGAGAATGAAGCCTTAGCTGAAGAGGATTTTTTAGCATCAATGATACATTATTTTGTATCTTATTGCATTCTTCTCTTTGAAATAATTTTTTTTGGTGAAATCCTTTGTTTCCACCCTTTGGGATGAGTGATGGTGGATCCACCCTCTCAGATGATTCAAGGTGGATTTCATGTGTGTGACTCCATGACTTCATGGGCCCCTAAGTACATCATTAAGATGTGACAATCTCTCAATGATGAACACTTGTACTTCTGGTTGTTATTATAAGGTGACAAATTTATAATAGTTAACCAAACTATCATGATGGATTTTATGTGACTTGATATTTATAGACATGTCATGATAGTTAATATCTCTTAAGTAATATTAATTGAGTGATGTATATCATGAGAATTGATATCTATGAGTTATATTGTTGAGATATTTCATGGTGGATATTAAGTGTATTATTAAATTTGTGGATATGACGTGAATTGATATCCCTATGGTAGGCATCATATGGTTGATGCTTATGTACATACCCTAATGGATATTGTGATATTTTGGTGAATAGTACAGGTCTTGATATTTTTAGACCATTTCACCTGATATAATGAGATGATATCAATATGGTGGGTATCATGACATATGATATCGATGGATATACCATAACTTCTGATATTATATTGAGGTGATATCACTTCCACACTATGTGTGGTTTTACTATATTTACATTATGATCATCCTCCCTAGCTAAGAGGGAGTGTTAATGATTTGTAGCTTCAGTCAGATTAATCATATCGATGAAATCATATGCATGAGTAATCTCTATAATGTTGATCATAGATATCATTAGTATGATTAATAATTAATGAGTTAGTATTATGTATATATATGTATAGATATATGTAATCAATAAATTGTTTCTTTATTATTATATAAATGTATATACATATATACATAACTAAGATTAAATATATATATATAATTATTAATCATGTTGGTTGATACAAATAATGAGAATTGATTATATATTAAACATGAACCATATAATGAATCAATGTAATGCATCGATTATATTGATGAGTAAGATGATATTAAGTATCAATGATATTGATTCTACTACGATATTAATATCAATTATATTAAGTGTTGTTTATATATTAAGTATCAATTATGATAATCGATTTACTATCACTTATTAGTTAACAAAAAAGACATTAGTTATTGGAGCATGTCTCTATGTATAGACATGACTCCACGTGAATATTGTTCACATGGAGACTTGTCTCCTCTTACCGTATATATTGTGATTGATATTGATTCAAATAAAAAGTATAGTACATCAAAAGTGCAAGACAAATACACATCGATCTCCTTCACAATATATTATATGCAGGTTGATATTAATTCATCTTGAATTAATTTTTGTTCATTATATATCAACAGCAATATACTTTGAAATTTATCATATACATCAATCATATTTGTGAGATAGTAATTGAAATAAATATAATATTCCTTCTATATCCAAATCTGATCAAACTTTAACAGGTTGTTCACAACACATGACCGGAGATAAAAACAAATTTGTGAAATTGGAAAAGTATGATGATGGTGTTGTTATATTCGGTGATGACACTCCTTATATGATGTTAGATATAGGTTTCATTACACTTGATTATAAGAATAATACTGATGTTATTAATCATGCAGTCATGGTAGGATATTCCCCAATGGAGATGGTCCAATCCATGCAGCTAGAGTCAACACAATGGAAACAACCAATTTAGAAAAAAGAAGAGACAATCAAGATGCTACAAGAGATCTTCACACTATCACAAGTTAAGATTAATATCACATTGGCCTGCAACATGAAGATTACAAACTTTCAACATACATGCCTGATTACAAGAAAAATCTATATCTAAACCCTAATTCTTACCTCCAAAAGAACTTATCCCTATCACTGCTTCTATTGCCTAAGAAAATATCAAGAGCCTCAATATATAGAGCTTTCACAACACATATGTCAGCCAGAACAATTACATTTTCCAAGACTAAGAAAACTTAACGTGTACAAATATAGGTCATGACCCAAATCATAAGATCTTAATGCCAAGATGTAGAAATAATGTGTGATATAAGAAAGACATCGTTCAAAGGTCCAAGAACATTGTGATATGAGCCAATAAGATTCATCGATCAACAATTGCTTCACAAGACCGAAAAACTCCATCTGACCGTAAGAACATGAAGAACACATAGAGTCAACCATGAATCTTTAATATCTCAATAGAGAAGTATAAAAATGAGGTGTGAACCCAGAAATAAGTAAAACATGATGTCTAGAACAAACCCTAAGGGTCACAATAGCAAATTATCCAAAACCAAGGAATGCTACCAAAACAAAGAAAATAAGAAAACAAGAAAAAACTAAAAGGAAATATTTTTGGGTGATACAAGATTGCTAATGACCCAAGGATTCTCCTACATCAGAAAACCCTAGTGAGAAGAAAATTTTCCATAAGAGAAAATTATGAACATTTGACAGGATTCATGACATAAATCCCATGCTCATTCTTAATCCAAACATCCTCTTTATCTGCAATTGTCCTTCTCTTCACTTTTTCCCTCTCTTCTATTAGACCCATCCACTTACTCTGCTATGTACTTTCTCTCTTATACCCCACATCAAAATCAGAATTCTTACCACCTCTTTTATTTTGCATAACTGCTTTATTTCTGTCATAATACTTCATTAAAACCACAGTATTCTACTACTGCACCTTACCCTTTCTGTTATTTGATACTAATTGGTTCTCATATCTACCTTCAAGATCCATACCAACATTTGTATTATGCTTCTCTGAACAATAACTCTTCACAATACTTAGATTCCTTGTGTTTATCCCATTTGTCTCCTTTAAGGGAACCAAAGTAAACTTATGGCCTTCCTTCTCTATTTTGATCAAGTTAGTTCTACAATCATGGATAGCTCCCCTATCAAATTTCCAAGGTCTTCCCAATAGAACATGAGAAGAACTCATAGATACCACATGACATAATACATCATCTCTATACGGTCCAATGTTGAGATTCGTTGAATATTATTCTTTCACCTCCACCATATGTTCATCTTATAACCAGCCTAACCCATAAGGACAAGGATGTTTATACCTCTTCAATCCAAGCTTTTGTATCATCTCTTTTGATACCAAATTATCAGTACAACCTCCATCATAAAAACCTTACAAGATTTACCTCTTGATTTGCAAATAGTCCTAAACAAATGCCTCCTTTGTATAGTTTTAGATTCTTTCATTCTCAACATGACTCTCCTAAGCATAAGAGATTCTCCCATCTCAGGTGTTGCTACATTTTCTATAATTTAATCAATAACCTTCTCCTTTCGTGTCATAAGATTATGTCTACCCAAGTTCTTATTAGATCCTTCAAAACATTAAAAATCTATATGTCCTATGCCACCACATTTCAAGCAAGTATCTTTGAATTCCTTGCTACCATTCCCTCTTTTAGGTGATCTTTGATCAGGCTCTACTTCAATGGTTTGCTTCTCTTTTTCATTACTTCTCACTTGCCTCTCTCTTCCTCTAGGGTTACTATGTCTCCTCTTTAACTTATCTTATTCCTTTAATGCATACGGATAAGCATTCTCTACTATAGAAATCCTCAACATACTCAGCTCATCCTGAATATTGAATCTCAAGACATTAATATACCTATCCATCTTTTCCTTAGATATCTCTCGGCATCCAGATCTAATTATCATCTTATAAAATTATTCAGTGTATTCCTTCACACTCATGTCCTTCTACTTCAAGTTTTGTAACTTCTTAAACAATTCTAATTCATAATCCTTAGGAATTAATTTAGCCTTCAATCTATAAACCATTACCCTCCATCTAGTGATTTTAATTTGACTATTTTCTTCTCTATCCTTTTTCCATTCTTTCCACCATAAGGAAGCGCGACCTTTCAAATTAGTATGTGATAACCTAACCCTCTATGGATCCCTAATATCCTCAAGTTCAAAGTAATCTTCTAGTTCACCAATCTAATCTATCAAATCCTCAGGATAAAAAAAACCAGAAAAAGTAGAAACTTCCATCCTATGAATTTTACTTACTTGTGAAATATCCCTTAACAATATTTCTTCATCTGTAGGGATCTTAGTATCTACAGTCTCAAGATCTTCAGCAACTTATTCATATTCCTCCTCATACTCAAGATTCTTTTGCAATCCAGTAAATACATTTTGAATCTCAATCCTCATTTCATTTCTAAAGTCTTCCATCATTTTTTCTAACCTTCTAGGGTTCATCCTTCTAGGAAAAATCTCTCAGAATCCTTAGGTGCAACTACCTCAGCTTCAGCGATCTGATTACAAGGATTCAATTCCCTCTCACCGATGAAATATTGAATACACTCACAGTCTACCTCGATCGGTTCACCAGTGGATACCTCAACAACTCATATAACCAACAACAAACCTCCTCCTAACCACCTTGTGTAAATCCTTTGTTATTGTGAGCCAAATCTACTCTCTTCTACCACACAATCAACACACCTAGGCCTTCACAATCTTAGGAACTCAGATCTCCCATCACGGGAATGAATCTTGCTCTGATACCACCTCAGGCAGTCATGGAAGGAATTTCCCCAATGGAGATGGTCTGAACCATGTAGCTAGAGTCTATATATTGGAAACAAACAATTAAGGAACAAGAAAGGACGATCAAGATGCTAAAACATATCTTTGCACTATCACAAATCTAAGATTTACATCACATTGGCCTACAAAATGCAGATTACAAAATTTTGGCATACATGCTTGATTATAACTAAAATCTAGATCTAAACCCTAATGCTAACCTCGAAAAAACTTATCCCCAACACTGCTTCTACTACCTAAGCAAAGATCAAGAGCCTCAATATATAGAGCCTTCGCAACACATATCTCGGCCAAAACAATTACATTTTCCAAGACTAAGAAAATATAGCGTTTACAAATATAGGTTAGGACCCAAATCATAAGATGTTAATGCCAAGATGTAGAAATAGTGTGTGATCCAATAAAGATGTTGGCCAAAGATCCAAGAACATCATGATATAAGCCATTAACTTTCATCTATCGATAATTCCTTTGCAAGATTGGGAAACTCCATGTGATCGTAAGAACATGAAGAACACATAGAACCGACCATGAATCTTTAATATGTCAATGGAGAAGTATCCAAATGAGGCGGGAACCCAGTCATAAGTAAAACATGATGTTCAGAACAAACCCTAAGGTTTGCAACAAAAAATGATCCAAAAACAAGGAACGCTACCAAAACACAAAAAACTAGAATACAAGAAAAAATGGAAAGGAAATATTTTTTGGGTGATGCAAGATTGCTAATGACCCAATGATGCTCTTACATTATTTCCTTAAGGATTGATCATTTTTTATGGATTGACTAGCATAACACAACTTGCTAGACCTTCAATTTCATCTTTTGTAATGATTTCCTTTGTGTGATCCATAGCAATGCAATCCCTTACAAAGATAGTGATCACACTCCTTTCTTCCTTTCTCTTTCTCTTTCTTTTGAGTGATGTCTCTCTTATCTTAGTTTTGGATTTGATGAATACTTGAGTCACTTGGGGGCTTGATGTTTCTTTGTCTCCTTGACCTTGATAAGATCGTTCCTATGGATTGATTTTGTTTACCGTAAGCATGATATTTTCTCATACTCCTGCTAAAGTGAGGGCTAAATCTATAGTCCTCAAAATTTATCACCCATAATTGGATGTCTTTAGGACCTATTAGGCTCCATTTTGGTGATTTTAAGGTCTGAATGCCCATTATGCTTGATCCATGTGACTTGATTCTTCTATTTTTCCCACACCTATTCACCATCCCTGATGTTCTGGTGAAATTTGAGCTAATTTTTCCTTGAACACATTGCCAATGGTGATATGTTCCTACGGTTTTGAGCCCTTATTTCACCCTGAGCCCAATGTCGGGGTCTTCTTCCAAGGTTTTCAATTTTGGTTGGACTAGATCAAATTTAAATCTTGAATTCAATGATATACTAAAAAAGGACCTCATATCTCATCATTTTGCATAATTCAATAAAGTGCAAGCATTTTGGCAATCAAGCTATTGAGGTTTCAAGAAAGCAAGAGCAATTGAGGATTTGGATTCAAGATTGGAAGACAAGCATCCAATTCAAGATCTCTAAGTCTCCATTTCTTCAAGATCCATCAAATCAAATGCAATCTTCTCCAATTGATACAAGTTTCTCTCCCATGATGTCCAAGTAGAGTAATTTTCAATCAAGCAAGAAGATTTGTTCATCCTTCTTTCTCTCTCTCTCTCTCCTTCCTTGCATGTGGTTATCAAGCATATCTACATTCTATAACTTAGTGTGGAAATTTTAGATCTATGTATTTCTGAGGGTATCCTTGATCCTAAATTACATTCCAAGGTCAACTCTTTGTAATCCAAGAACATTCAAGCATCTTCATGGATTTGAGCAATTTCTACATCTGTTCATGAGGGTTTATGCAAGGTAAATCAACAATTTGAATTTTTCATTGTTTCCTTTATGAAATTTATATCAGATTTCAAGGTTAATTCCTAGATAGGGGTTTTACCAAGGCAAACCCCTTTTCCCAACCTTTTTCCCCACTTTTCTGTGTGTAGGAACAGGTTACAGAGCTGTCGAAACTTTTCTGGATCGAACAGTTGCAGATTCTGTGAAAATTTGATCCTAAAGTGTCGGGAATGCATAGACTCTCTTTGTACCTAGGAACACATTGAATTTAATTGTGTTCCATCCAATTTTCACTAAAAATTCTCGGTCATGTCAGTTCTATCTTCTGGTTTTTATTTTTGTTAGTTTCAGCTTGATATCAATTTTTATCAATCTATTTTAGTCATCTTTTCAGTGTATTTTCTAATAGATCAATTACATTACATAATCATTCTTATTTCATTTCAATTACATCTTTAGTGAATGACAAACCATATTTCCAATTAGAGCTTGAGTCACCTCTTAGGCCTATTCAAGATATTCTTCCTTCGTAATGTGCAATCGATGAAAAGGGGAAGTAATTCACTTAGTCTATTTTATGTTGAATTGCTCTGCCCATTTTCCCTCTTGTGTGAATCTTAATAAAACCTTTGTTGGACTTTTGGGACTTTTGGGAAGATTACTGAGAGGCATTTCTCTTATCAACTGGAGTCACTGAAGTGGATGACTCAAACTAGCTCACTTGAAGTTGATAATTATGAAAAATTGTACACAATTGGGTAAAAGAGATCAATTCATAAAACAATCATTTATCTCTAATGTACTTTTAAAAATTATAAATGAAAGTATGTTGAACATCCATATCAGGCACAAAATAAGAAATTTGAGCATGCAAATGTTGGAATCTACTAATAAAATCAGTCACTTTTTCCATTCCTTTTATTATTATAACTCTAGAAGTTCCCCTAGTAATTTCTTGTAATATATATTTTTATTCTTTAATTTTATCTTTAATTCCATACTTTGATAATTTTGTGTAAACTCTCCCAAAGAGTGTAGCTACTACACTCTTAAGACCATACCTATTTCTTCTATGCCTACCACATAGAAGTCATCTTGTAGTTTAGAAAATTCCAATTGTTTCATTTTAATATAGCATGCGATGGTAAAATTGTATACTAATATAATATTGTATCTGCTAAAATCTTTTATTTATAACCCTCTTCCTGTAATTAACCCTTCATCGGTGAAATTCTATATGGATCCACTATGAATTTGGTCTATAAATTTGTGCCTTGTAGGATCCCATGTACTTCGAATGGATGATATTTAGAGCACGTGACAAGGTTGCAAGTGTGCTATTTTAATATTCCCTTTCTTCTTTTGATTTAGTTTCATTGTTAATTACTTGAAGTTATGGTTCTTCCTCCTCATCAAACATTACCTAATATTAGTGTAAGTTTTTATTTATCCTATATTAATAGGGAATATTTATTTTTTTACACACATTATTAAGCTTTTTTAGGTTATATTATAATTATATTTATCTTTAATATTAGTATTAAGCTTGCTTAGGTTATATTTATCTTTTATTTATAACCATCTTCCTACAATTAACCCTTCATCAGTGAAATTCTATATGGATCCACTATGAATTTGGACTATAAATGTGTGCCCTTGTAGGACCCCATGTACTTGAAATAGATGATATTTAGAGCACTTGACAAGGATGCAAGTGTCCTATTTTAATATTCCCTTTATTATTTTTATTTAGTTTCATTTTTAATTACTTCAAGTTATGCTTCTTCCTCCTTATCGGACATTACTATTATATTAGTGTAAATTTTTATTCACCCTATATTAATAGGGAATATTAATTTTTATGTACACAAAGTATTAAGCTTGCTTAGGTTATATTAAAATTATATTTATCTTTTATATTAGTATTAAGCTTGCTTAGGTTATATTTATCTTTTATTTATAAACCTCTTCCTGCAATTAACTCTTCACCGGTGAAATTATATATGGATCCATTATGAATTTTGACTATAAATTTGTGCCCTTGTAGGACCCCATGTACTTGAAATAGATGATATTTAGAGCACTTGACAAAGCTGCAAGTGTGTTATTTTAATATTCCCTTTCTTCTTTTGATTTAGTTTCATTGTTAATTACTTCAAGTTATGGTTCTTCCTCCTCATCGGACACTACTTTCATATTAGTGTAAGTTCTTATTTACCCTATTTTAATAGGATTTGTTTTTTTGTACACAACATTAAGCTTTCTTAGGTTATATTATAATTGTTAGGATGTGAACATGTGGCATAATCATTCAATTATATGTGTCACTCACACCAGTCTTTTGATAGTTGAATCTCACATTCTCCTGGATTTATTAGCCACCTCTCATAACCATTTGTTTATTTCTACATAAATTGATATAACCAAATAACTTGACATTTACCAAGTAGGTAAAAATCCCACCTATTTTGAGAAAATGGAAGTTACTACTCCTCTTGAAGTTGGTTTCCCTTATTTGTCCATATAATCAACCCTCACCACTCCCTAGGCTGAGTTAACTAGTTCACTTGTTCATGAGTGTTAGTTGAGTGCTTAGAGAGAGTTGGATTTTTTTCATCTCTAAATTCAATCTTGTTTTCGTTTAGTCATTTGATCTTGGGTGTATTCACAAATAAATCTAACATGGTATTAAAGCTAGTTGTGAGTTGTGGGTTAGCATTCTATGTAGGAGTCTAGAATGATTTTTTCTTGAAAGAAAAGTATGCTCTTTTCTTGCATTCGATGATGACATTGAGAATAAAAAAATTCTTGAAAGAATTCCAATTTCTTGGGTGTTCCTTTCTCTTACCTTTATTAGGTATTTTTCGAGGTTCCTGGAGGAAATATTAGCTCACCATTGAGTTCATAGTACCTAATAAAGCCAGAATAACATTGTGTACCCGTCTAAATTGGATGTCACATTTGTGAAGGTTTGAATAAGATCGTTCATTGCCAAATACAAAGGGCAGTTGATCTCTTGGGTAATTTTGAGGCCAAACAAACTCTTTCATCATGTCCAAAAGGCACAAAACCCTTAAAATCAATTGCCAAATTGTCAATTTTAGTGAAAAATACATTTGAGCAAAAAAAACTAGCAGGCACAACCATACAACCCAACCTACATATGGTATGGTATGGATTACTTTTTAACAAAAATTACTACTTTGATAAAATTAAAAAAATACACTGTATTATTCAAAAAATAATATAAAGTAAAATTCAAAAAAAAATTTGAAAAACTTTATATTATTTGATCATTTGACAGCTTTTATTAATTGAATTTAAAATCATGCAACCATTGTTTTTAATTTTTAATTTAATTTTTTCGTGCTCTCTCTCTCTCTCTCTCTCTCTCTCTCTCTCTCTCTCTCTCTCTCTCTCTCCTTGCATGTGGTTATCAATCATATCTACATTCTATATCTTAGAGTGGAAATTGTAGATCTATGTATTTGTGAGGGTATCCTTGATCCTGAATTACATTCGAAGGTCAACTCTTTGGATTCCAAGAACATTCAAGCATCTTCATGGATTTGAGCAATTTCTACATCTGTTCATGAGGGTTTATGCAAGGTAAATCAGCAATTTTCCATTTTCATTATTTCCTTTATGAAATTTCTATCATATTTCAAGGTTGATTCCTAAATAGGGGTTTGACCAAGGCAAACCCCTTTTCCCAACCTTTTTCCCCATTTTTTTTTTGTGTAGGAACAGGTTACGGAGTTGTCGAAACTTTTCTGGGCAGAACAGTTGCAGATTCCATGAAAATTTCATCCTAAAGTGTCGGGAATACATCAACTCTTTCTCTGTACCTAGGAACACATCAACTTTCATTTTGTTCCTACCAATTTTTACTAAAATTTATAGGCCAGTTCAGTTCTATCTTCTGGTTTTCATTTTTGTTAGTTTCAACTTGATATCAGTTAAATTATCAATATATTTTAATCATCTTTTTAGTGTCTTTTCTAATAGATCAATTACATTACATAATCATTCTTATTTTATTTAAATTATATCTTTAGTGAATTACAAACCATATTTCCAATCAGAGCTTGAGTCACCTCTTAGGCATATTCGAGATATTCTTCCTTCCTAATGTGCAATCGATGAAATGGGGAAGTAATTCACTTAGTCTATTTTATGTTGCATTGCTCTCCGCATTTTCCCTATTGTGCAGATCTTAATAAAACCTTTGTTGGACTTTTGGGAAGATTACTGAGAGGCATTTCTCTTATCAACTGGAGTCACTGAAGTGGATGACTCAAACTGGCTCACTTGAAGTTGATAATTATGAAACATTGTACACAATTGGGTAAAAGAGGTCAATTCATAAAACAATCATTTACCTCTAATGTATTTTAAAAAATTAGAAATGAAAGTATGTTGAACATCCATATCAGGCACAAAATAAGAAATTTGAGCATGCAAATGTTAGAATCTACTAATAAAATCAGTCACTTTTCCATTCCTTTTATTATTATAACTCTAGAAGTTCCCCTAGTAATTTCTTGTAATATATATTTTTATGCTTTAATTCCATACTTTGATAATTTTGTGTAAACTCTACCAAAGAATGTAGCTACTAGACTCTTAAGATCATACCTATTTCTTCTATGCCTACCATATAGAAGTCATCTTGTAGTTTGGAAAATTCCAATTATTGTATTTTAATATAGCATGGGATAGTAACATTGTATACTAATATAATATTGTATTCGCTAAAATCTTTTATTTATAAACCTCTTCTGCAATTAACCCTTCATCGGTGAAATTCTATATGGATCCACTATGAATTTGGACTATAAATCTATGCCCTTGTAGGACCCCATGTACTTGGAATAGATGATTTTACAGCACTCGACAAGGCTGCAAGTGTGCTATTTTAATATTCCCTTTCTTCTTTTGATTTAGTTTCATTGTTAATTACTGAAGTTATGGTTCTTCCTCCTCATCGGGCATTACTATTATATTAGTGTAAGTTTTATTTATCCTATATTAATAGGAATTTTTTTTTTACACAGAGTAGTAAGGCTGCTTAGGTTATATTATAATTATATTTATCTTTTATATTAGTATTAAGCTTTCTTAGGTTATATTATAATTATATTTATCTTTTATATTAGTATTAAGCTTGCTTAGGTTATATTTATCTTTTATTTATAACCCTCTTCCTACAATTAACCCTTCATCAGTGAAATTCTATATGGATCCATTATGGATTTGGACTATAAATTTGTGCACTTGTAGGACCCCATGTACTTGAAATACATGATATTTAGAGCACTTGACAAGGCTGCAAGTGTGCTATTTTAATATTCCCTTTATTATTTTGATTTAGTTTCATTTTTAATTACTTCAAATTATGGTTCTTCCTCCTCATCGGATATTACTATTATATTAGTGTAAGTTTTTATTTACCCTATATTAATAGGGAATATTTAGTTTTTGTACACATAGTATTAAGCTTGCTTAGGTTATATTTATCTTTTATTTATAAACCTCTTCTGCAATTAACTCTTCATCGGTGAAATTCTAT
>MU224729.1:834599-848695 GCA_018584345.1 Thuja plicata | reverse complement strand
TATATACACACACACACACACACACACACACACACACACACACACACACACACACACATTAAAATAAGTTTTTCAAAGTTATATTTGTTATTCTTTTTATATTAGTATTTGTTGTAGGTAATCAAATTGCATACAAAGTCTAATTAATCAATTGTTTTGTATATTATTTTTGTTTTCAAAATACACTTGATTTTTTTTAATTTCTTTATATTTTAAAAAAAATGTCTTTGCTGAATAGTTTTTTTTCATTTTTTATTAATAATATTGTAAATAATGTGTTTTTCAATATTAATATGTTAAATTAAATCAAATTTTAAATTAAAATATTTCATTACAAATATTACACAAAAAATCTTTATAATAAATTCATTAATTCTATGTATTATTTGTAATTATTTTACATTATTATTTTTTTTTATACTTTTTGAAAATTACAATTTTTATTTTTAATATTTTAATATATACAAAATAATTTAATAATTTTTAATCGTAAATTTAAATATTTTTATTTCTTTAAAAAGATATCTATTTTTACTATTGATAGTTTTTTATTAAGGATCAAATAGGTTTTGAAGGGACCCAAAACACTTTACAAACAGATTTTGGCGAGATTTAAAACCAACATTGAAACAGTTACAAAGAAAAAAGCATCACCCATCAGCAGCTCTGCCATAGCAAAACAATATCCTAAAAGAAAATAAAAAAGAAGAAGCTCCAGCTACACCTACATTGAGCCGAAGCCCCAAGAATTACATAGGAATTTAAAAGGCTCCCTCAACCTTGGAAGGCTTTTGACAAGCTCCCATAACCTGAAACATAGGTTTTACATGGATCCCATAACCAAAAATAAAAGCATCTTCCTTAAGACAGCCAAAGGCACATTCATTCCCATTGCTACACCACACCACTTCTCCCAAGAAGCCCCTCTCCACCTCAATAGGACATGCTAGAGAATAAATGGAAGGATGACAGCCTAAACCCACACATATCTTCACCATGTGTAAGGGATGGATGGAAGAAGGGACAAGAATGTTAGAGTTATCTTGAGATACCTAGAGGATAAAAATACTATCCTTAAGAATAGAGGGTTTCTTAGAGGAACACATATTTATCTAGATGAAGATCTAACTTTCGCTCAACAAGAGGAACAAAGGAAGGAGTGAGAAAAAATAAAAGTAGCCAGAAGAAAGGGAAAGTGGGCTTGGCTGAAAATGGGAAAGCTCAAATCAGCGAGCATTTTTCTATTAAGAAATAGGAAATTGGGGCCCCACAGGATCACTTAAGTGTTGTAAGCTGGAAATGCAAGGGTTATTTGTGGAGAAGAGGTCCTGGGTTGGGGCCCATAACTGAGGGGAAGGATATTATTATTCTTGTTGAAACTCACGAGCATGAAGGGTGTATAGTCCCAGATTTTGATGGGTACAAGAAATTTTCAGTTTGGAACAAAGGGAATGAAACAAGTAAAGGACACTGCGGAGACACAATTCTTATCAAGGAGAAGTGGTATGGATTTGTAAAATTTCAAAAAGAGGATCCAAACAAATAATACATATGGTTGAAGATAACAGTAAATGAGACAAATTTCAGATTGGTTGCTCGCTACTTTGCTCTGAAAAAACTCTAAATTTTACAAGAGACAAAACTTAGACAATGAAGACTTGTTTGCTTCGTTAAAAAAAGATATCTCTATTTTCATAAATTTAAGAGATATCATGATTGTTGGGGACTTCAATGCTAGGACTGCCAATAATCAATCGTTGCAATTGAGCAATGTGGAAAAAGGGGGAATAACCCTTTATGGCTTCAAGAAAGCAGTGATCATTCTTAGAAAAGAACCTCTCAGGACAACGATGGGGGTGTTTCGTATTTCGGGGAAAAATTATTGGGGTTGTGTAGTCTCTTTGGCATGGTTATCTGCAATGGCATGAGCAGTTGGCCTACATCGGGGGATTTCACTTGCAAAACCTATAATGGGAAAAGTGTAGTGAATTACATGATTTGTTCTCAAAATCTTAAGGATAGAGTTATAGAGTTCGATATTGGAGAAGCTCCTATAGAGATGAAATTTGATCAAATGCATCTTTATATTAAGTTGGACGTGGTTCCAAGTAATCAACATAATGAACATGACC
Organism: Thuja plicata; assembly: GCA_018584345.1. Classification (NCBI taxonomy): domain Eukaryota; kingdom Viridiplantae; phylum Streptophyta; class Pinopsida; order Cupressales; family Cupressaceae; genus Thuja; species Thuja plicata. The sequence goes on along the minus strand of MU224729.1, from coordinate 846,563 downwards.
CTCACAGGGATAGGGTAGTTGTTAACAATGGGAGATACACTTAAATCGGGAAAATAGGGACATATTCAATGTTTCTCTTAAACAACAATTTATGGAGATGGACAACAACAATAAGATTGATGATAGGGTCAATAATTATTTCGATGATGTACACAGCAGCTTGTTGATTCCTATGATACACAAGTCGTTAAATACATGTAAAAGATCTCGTATTAGAAAGAGGGCATCTAATACTTTTTTGGCTAATCTGTGGTATGATGAAAAGTGCAAGGTAGTGATGCAAAGTGATCCAAAAACATCATGATCCATATAAGGATCCAACAATATTGATCAGAAAAACAATTTTAACATTATGTAAGAGGATTTACATCATCAAAATCCAAATCATAAACACTTGAACCCTTCTTTGGTTCATTCAACAAACAACTCCAATTCTGTCCCAAATTTTATAGTTTTCAGAGATTCAGTTATTTGACCCACAAAAACTCAAAACTAAACTTTCTGGAAAACATAAATTTTGTAGATAATTATAATATGTATCATCTCACAAAATCATAAGGTCTCAAGAGTCCATTTGGTTCCCCAAACAATTATAGTTTAGACTATAAATTCAGAACCATATTCCTTTTATAAATCAGAAAATATTTTCTTCATGCTGCTAGGGCATCCAATATCTTTCAAACCACACATAATTTCGAAACCAAACCCAAACCATCTGAAATATATATGAATCTAGTTTCCAAAAATGTAAGATATATATTTTTCCATTGGTTAAACCATGAGATAATTAGAAATCATTTCCTGCCACTCCATTGAAGAGGGTTTAAAAATAGTCTTCACAAAAAATGCAACAACTTTCACAAATCTTCATGAAAATGATTCTAACAAAAATAAATGGAAAGCTTGCTCACATATATTTCCAATGAATCCACTTAGACATTATGATTCTTCTATAGGCATCCGTACCAAACAGTACAACATGAATGTTCTCAGGCATCCTGGAAACTGCAAACAATAGCTTTCACCAAAACGTGTATAACTTATTCATTTCTACATATTATTGAACCAAACCAAAAGCATGAGAAAGAGAATTACTTTCACTATCTAACCAATATAAATATACATGGTTTTCAGGCTGTAAATGGCCTTACAAGACCTAGAAACACCAACTTAATACCCAAACACCAATCAAAATGCCAATTCAAGTACACCAAATTGTTCCAAAACTTTATCCTCCTTCTCTATTCTTCCCCAATCTGATTATGGTTCGACCAATACAACATATTTATACATTTTTGGGTAGTTATAACCCATCAACTACTCTCATGACCTTTCACCTTCCCTTTTACAACTTTATGTGCAATATTTGCACTTTTACATTTTTGACAATGTTGCATTTCTTATGCAACTTTTACACTTTTGACAATATGACCTTAAAACTTTGTACAAACTTTAGAAACAAGTCACAATAGACTATTAATGACCTTTTACATCATTTATATCCTTCCATGGATTATATTAACCATTTGATCCTATAGACCAAACTAGGCCTAAATGACAACTTTTACATTTTTATGCATTTTTGCATTGGTCACATCAAGTGACTTACATCATGATTCAAAGGAATATTAAATGAACATGATAATGAACCAGATGTTCCTTGCAGGTAGGCGATGCTCCTGCATCAGGTAGCCAAGAGATCTATAAAAGGGAAAGACACGAGTATTGAAGTTAAGAAGAAATATATAAAACTGATCCAAACTAAAAATGAGGAATATGTAAATGTAAGACTGGGTGAGCTAATATCTTTGAGCAAACACAATCCCAAATACTTCTGGAAAGAATTATAGCAGAGGAAAAAACAAACTAAAAATAGTATTACAGATGCTCAATGGTTAGAATATGCAAAGTCACTTTATGAGCGAATTCATGAGAAGAACCCCCCTCCTATTGTGAACACTTCCTTGGAGCTTTTCATAGTAGATGACATCAAACGAGGAATAAAGAAGCTTGCAAATGGTAAGGCAAGTGACATTAATGGGCTTTAAGCTGGATTTTTTAAGTGGCGAGTTGATCTCCTTGCCCCTCACATAAAAAGAGTCTTTAACAAGGTCATTCAGGATGGTTTTTTGGTTGACTAGACTACTATTGTGGTTATCCCTCTATTTAAGAGTGGGGGCATTAATAATCCGTCTAATTATCATACTATTATGGTTAACCCTCTTTTTGGGAAATTTTTTGGGAGCATGATTGAATGTAGAATCAACAGTTGGGCGGAAGGGGAAAGAAAAAGAGCAAAAGGGCAAGTGAGTTTCAGATCTAGACATTCTACTATCGATCATTGTGTCCCTCTTAGGCATTTGATTGAGAAAATATGGGACAACCGGGGGGAGAATCTTATTGTTGTTTTGTGGACTTCAAGAAATCCTTTGATACGGTCCCTAGAGACAAGCTATGGAACATAATGGAAGAATTAGGCATTCCCGATGTGTGTAGAGCAGTAGTGCATAGACTTTATGAGAGAGTTAGAGCCAAAATCAGAACTAAAGATGGTATGTCTGAGTGCTTTGGTAGTGACATTGGTGAGAAGAAAGAGTGCATGTTATCCTCCACTTTGTTTGGTTTATATATTGATAAACATCAAGCCTAGTTAGACAAAATTGATGGGGAGGGGGTCCATTTGGTGGGGTATGTGGTGAAGCTTCTTTTATATGTCGACAATCTTTTCTTAATATAAAAAATGGCCCAGTGATTAAGAGAATAGTTAGAGGCTCTGGAATGCTTTTTTCAAGAAGTGGGGATGCAGGTGAACATTACCAAGTCAAAAATCATGATTTTCTTTGAAAAGAAAGGAGAAACATACTAATTATCTTTTTGAAGGCAACCTGTTACAAATTGTGAAAGAATAAAAAAATTTGGGGATTAACTTCCATTATAGGCTTAGTTGGGAGACTTGTAGAGAAAAAATCATACAGGTAGGATTGAAAGCGTCCTATTTGCTTCATAACAAACACAGCAATGTCGAGCTTTGGGACTCGAAAACCAAGAAAACTCTTTTCAATTTGTTGGTCACGTTGATTGTTCTTTACGGTTGTGGGGTTTGGGGGCAACATGACAAAGTGCGGGTGGAGATAGTAGAGAGGATTCAAAAGCAATTAATTACTAGCAATATCAAGGTCAAGGCCTCAGTGCCTTATGAAATTCTATTAGCGAAAGCCGACATTTTCCCATTGGAGGCAGCAGTGATAACTTGGTTAATAAGTTATTTAAAGAAACTTGAAAACATGGATAATAAACGATGGCCCAAAATTTCAATGAAAGAAGGTTTGGTTTGCAGGAAGAAGACTTTGATGAAACAAAACATAAAGTGGTTGAGGACGTGGAGCATCAAGCTACAAGATTGTCTGAATACCAATGTGGAAATAAAGAAGTTTGTCATGGGTAAATTTCATTCTCTATGTGGTCTAATAACATAGGTCAGAAAAAGACACATTATATAAAAGTGTTCAACCCCTCCCATGAGCATGGGGATAAGGCCTACGTAGGGGCATCTATTAAAGGTAAGCCTAGAGTGTTGTTGGCTCAGCTGAGAAAAGGGATCGTATAATCTCATATGTGAGATAGGTAGATGGAAAAGACCCAAAGAGGAGTGGGAGGAGAGGATTTGTAGGTTTTGCGATAAAGGCGTGATTTAGACTGAATGACACTTTATCTTCAAGTGCATGGCTTATGAGGACATTCTGGCTCAGTACAAGGTCATCCTGAAGGCTGGCAGCATGTACATTTTATTTGAGGAGGATAAGATCAAGAAGATTGCTAGTTTAATTGTCAAGATTCACAAAAGGAGATCGGATATGGAAAAGACTATGGATTTAGTTTAGGGTTGTGATTAGTGGTCCCTTAGACCGATGGTCTCGTGGACGTCATTAAAAATCTTCATTTCACACTCTTCACCTCTATAGAAGACTTGTGAAACAACATTCAAGAAAAGACTAAAAAATTCATGATCATAAGATAAGCATAGATACATTCCAAGGTCCTAAAACAATCTACCAAATTTCTCAAAAAATAAATAGCTTTGAGCCCAAGAGTTACCAAGAGATATATATATATATAGCTGAAAAGTCATTAAAACATTTCTTTTCATTAGCTCTCAAGTAGCATCTACAACAATCTTCACTAACACTCATCTCCACCTCAATAGAAGATAGATTCTCCTCAAAAGGAAAATTTAGAAAAAAACAAAGAAGCAAAATTTGGAACCCATTCCAACCCACCAAAGCATTGAGAAATGCAGGAAAATTCCCCCTGTAATAACAACTCAAAATATAAGAAGCAATATTCAAATTGGCTGCCAACCAAAAAATCTATGTTTCACAATATAAAATACTCATACAAAACTATGCCTCTAAAGGACATGCGTGACTATCCATCATACTAAATACCTTGGAACAAGACCCATCAACAAAAATCCCAAAATACTTAGGGGGCATCAGAGTAGTCATAGATAGAGAGGAACCCTTAAGACCCCTTCCAAAAAAAATCTACAACACCTAAACAAAGAAAACCAGATGGCTATTGGAAAGAGAAATAGCAGTATAATCATAGCCTTCAAGACCACACTCCCAAAATAGGGAGATCCACGCAACACCATAAAAAAACCGGCATGTTTGTCACTAGAAGATTCCATGAAGCACCATGAGGATGTGAGGGGTGAAAAACCAAAGAAGCTCGTGCCTTCTAAAACCCTTGCACAAGAGCCGCCCAACCCATTCCACCAAGGTCACAACCAATAAAGTTTCCAAGAAAAATAGAGGAGCCTAGAGACAAACAAAGAGATGACCATAGACAGTAAAAGCAACAGTCACTAATCAACCCTCTGACCAGACCAAGTGTTAAGGGGGAAAAAACCTGCAAATGCATAGCTCCTCTTTCGGACCATGAGCCTCCAATGCCCCTACCAAACAACCACAACAGCACGAACAGGACCATCATCCACGAACAAACAAAGAGCTTGTCATCCCACAACCAAAGAAAATACCTCCAAATGAAAGACCGCGGGCCTAGCAGAGAAAATAGGAGCACTATCATTGTCTTCAACACCTGAGTCTCCCTCCCCATCTTCCACAGAATTTAAAACCCTACCCCTGCTCCCTTTCCCGCTCTTTGCCATTGGCTCCATCCCAATTTTTTGTATTAATATTATTGATAGTTATTATATTAAGATCAAATATAATTAATATTGCATAAATATAATTGGACTTATTCAACGACATATGAGCAAGATGGAGGAGTTGCGGGGTTGTTTGAAAAATCCAAAGGTGGGGGCTAAGGTTTCACTCCCCTTGCATGGCAACAAGGTCAAGTTTTCTAGGTCTACCCGACATGGCAGTCCACTCCCATTACAGAATCAGGGAAATGGAGATCTGGTGCAGAGAATGTGCCATAAGGACTTTGGTGGTTTTGAGAAAAGAGACTCATCTTGGCATGCAAATGCACAACATTTTCAGCCTCATACGCTTGGGTTTGGGGTAGTGGGGAAGGAGAATAACTCTTGGCGAGCGATGGTTCCTCCCTCCCCGTATTGAGTCCTACAAAGGTTGTGAATGGGTTGGTGGCCAAGGAGCACCTGCTGTGCAGCCCCAAACCCTCTGCGGATCGCAAGGTGCCAAACAGAATGGGTACCACTGTTCCTTATAGGTTACATAGGCATTATTGATGGGGGGTAAATCCCAGTACATTTTGTCTCATGTGCGCCTTGTCATGGAATCACGGGGGGGTTTTGCATCAGTGTGAAGTTTTGGGGGGGTGTATTTCCTTAAATCCTCTAAGGTCATCTTTGTGGCTTTGGATGCAAAGGCTAAGGAGGAATTTCTTCATAATCTCTCAGTTTTTTCTAAGTTGGGTCTAATTGGACGGTTTAGGGGTCTATGGGAAAGCCTACATGATTTGCATTCTTGGATATTTGATGACTAGGAGCCCATGTTTTTTTTGGCTATGTTTAGATTTATCTAGTGACAAAAGGGTTTCTTATTGTTATTTTTGAAAATCCTTGGGACAAAAATCAGGTTTTGTGTGAACAGGTTTGGAGTTGGGAATACAAGTATCCTTTGATGTTGAAGCCCTAGCATCTAGATTTCAGTCCAACTATGGAAATGTTTGACAAAATCCTGCTCTGGGTAAGGTTTCCTGGTCTCCCCTTACATCTATGGTTTTATTCATGCCTTGAGGCGATGGGGAATTCGCTAGGGAATTTTTTATGATGGATGAAGGATCGTCTAATCTTCTCCACTCTACCTCTACCTGTATTCTAGTGGAAATGGACATTTTCAGAAGGGTTGTCTGCAGAAATTTTGATAAAAATTTCATAAGGTTGTTGTGTGCAGCCTTTGGAGTATGAAGGGGTCCTCTTTAGGTGCAAAAGATGCTTCCAAAAAAATCATATGGCTACAAATTGTGTTAAAGTAAGAATGCAAAAGGAAGCTTCTTGGTGGAAAGATATTGCTCATCAACAATATACGGTTGAGAAGAAAGATGGGAAGCAAAAGAATTTTTCTCAAGTTGTGGCTGGAGATAACATACAGAATCCTGTAGAACCTTTTCCTCGGGACAAGCAACCAAACTGGGGTGATAGGGAGTTGCATCCCAGTAATGGTGTTATTACTCCTGAGGGTAGGGAAAAATGTAGATCTTTGAGCACTAGGGAGAGGACCCGATAGTTGAGCACCCTAACTTCGCAGTTCTCAAAATCCTACATGGAAATTTCAAATCACTCCCATTTTTTTTACAGCAGGTTACCTGGCAAGTCCCCTGCTTATAACTAAGGTTTCAGGGCCACATAATCAAATATGATGCCACGTCAGCATGCTTTTTGCCAAGGTGTCCAAAACAGCCCAAAAAAAAAGTGAGACCAATCGTAGTGCATTAGGGACCCCATACTTGTACAGCTGATGTGGCATCACACTATTGGTTGCTTTTTAGAAAAAGGGACATATTTCATTCAATTATGGGTAGTCATCATCAGCAAAAGCAACTTTAAAGTCATAACTATTGGTACAATGTTGTTAAAAATATTGGATATTAAATCAGCTAGTGTAGGTATTTAATTAACAACTACTATCACAACTATTAGAACGCGTTCAAGTAGAGGGTCCTCTCCCCTAATGAGTCTATGGAAACTTCACTTGTGGATGAACAACCCCAGCATGAGGATTCAGACACAGAGGTTCAAGAGTGATTCCCTAATGATAACTTTGTGGACTAACAGAATGAGGTTGCCAGAATGAAAGATGGCGGGGATATTGTGGAAGGGAAAAAACGGAAAAAAAAATCAAAGTAAGAACCTTTTGATATGGTCCTACGGTCCCATAGCAAAGGTGGGGACACAGTTAAGGTTTGATATTTGCACTATGGGATTTGGGTTGTTACCTATATTTTGTGAGCTGTTAAATCCTACTATTTTTCTCCCACTTTAAGATGGTCGCATCGCATGTTGTTAATACCCTTGGTCCGAGTCAAGTTTTTCTTGGTTTTAATATTTAATAAAATGAAGAAACCTATTACCAATCAAATATAAAATATTACATAAAATTAATTAAAATAACATAATATTAAACTAATAATTAATAATTAAGTTTATGAGTAATTTATTATTATAATTATAATCATTCTTTAATTTTATTATTATAATTATAATCACTCCTTGCCGAGTCAACTTCCCAATTACTAACTTTAAAGAAACCAAGAAAATGATAACTAAGAGCCCATTAATAAATATAACATGTACCAATAGCGCCCTTAGTAGTGAGAATTTTAATGGGGCGTCTTAAAGTAAGTATGGGATGACACTTTGAAATGACCGCTTTTTGACCCTTACAAGAATTAACTATTAATATATGAACTAATTAAATCAAGTTATGATTTATTTGTTATTGCACAAAGGGATATTAGACTTCCATTATTCTATAGTCATACTCCTTATATTTGTAAAATGCAATTCAATTTTAAAGATACAAAAACTAGTAATTTAATTTTGAAAAATTAAAAAATATTAAAAAAATTATATACAAACATTTCTTAAAAATTCTAATTCTCAAAAGCTTATGACTGCATTGAGTGGCCTTTCATTCTGGCTATGTTAAAAACTCTTGGTTTTGGCCCTTACTTTGTTCTTCCAGTTCAAATGTTTTTTGTTGATACTAATGCTTGCATAACAATTAATGGTCGTCAGTCTACTGCTTTTGGCTTACATAGGTCAATTCATCAAGGCTGCCCTTTGGCACCTTCATTATATGTGCTTGTTGCTGAGGGCTTTGGTGATTTACTTGTCTCTGCTTTTTCTGCAAGTCGGGCTTAGGGCATTTCTCTCCCTAATTCTGATACCCAACTTGTTAACGGTCACTGTTGATGATTCCTTCTTCACCCTCATTGAGGATAGAGAAAATGTCCAAAATGCTCTTCAATGCCTTGATACCTTCTGTTTAGCTTCCGGCTCGGTCATCCAATGGCACAAAACACTCTATTATCATCAATCATTCCTCCCAGCTCCACAATGGATTCTCCCGTATGACTGGAAATGGATCCAACATGGACATGTTTTCCAATTTTTGGGAATCCCTTTTGCCTTTCATGGATCGGCCACGTAACCTTGGAATGTTGTGCTTTCAAAAATTGAAACCTAATTGGCATACTGGTTGACTAAGCCTCTCTCCCTGGCGGGGAGTTTTCAAATTTCTTCCAAAATTCTCACAGCCACAGATGTTTATTACTCGTCTTGTTGTTTGCCATCCAAATCAACTTATAGTAAGCTTGAGAGGTTGTTGCGAGTGGCTTGGGATTATTGTTGTTTGGCTAAGCAATCTAGTGGTCTTGGCCTCATTTCCAATCACAAACAGGGTCAAGCCTTGTGTGTCAAATGGGTTGTTCGTTGAGTATCGGGAAACATATTGGGTTCTAGACTATTTTGATCATGAGAGAACAAGTTCAAAACCAAGGTTCCTTTGTAGCAAAGAGCATTTGGCGTGCATGGGAAGAAACTAAACCATGGCTTCGTTGGAATGGAGGCGAATTTCGAGATGGGTTGTCTTTCAACTAGCACAACCTTTGGTGGTCTCCATTAATTCAAATGCAAGGCCTACCACTTGCACAAATTTTGGGCCTACATGCCCTTTGCTTTCACAGGCATGGAATTCATACCCCAAAGGACCTTTTTTGCGGGTCTACCATGCCTCTTCACAGTTGGGAGGATGTGCAGGTTCAATTTCCCTGACTCGTTAGGATCGTGACACTTTTGAATTGCTAGTCTCTCTCTTGCCAGTTGAACTTTTGCATAAGATTGACATCACTAGCCTTAGTCTTTGGTGGAAGGACTGGCATTGGTATCTAGAGACTGCTTTTCAGGGATGCAAACCTCAACAAGGATATCGTTGATTTTCACGACACTTGCCTATGGTCGAGGTTTTAAAACAGCAATGGCATTTGCAATCTTCACATTCTACCTAGAGGTTACGTTTTATTACAATTTGGTCTGCAATCACAGAACCCAAAATAGCACATTTCGCCTGGTGTATTTTTTTCCAAGGCCTCCCATTAGGGTATCGACTTCGTCATCTGGAAATCCCAGATCCTCATTGCTCTTTTTGTGGCCAGTCTAAGTCCTTCCTTCACTTGTTTTGGTTCTGTCGTAGGGATCAGAATTATTGGGTTTGGATCCATGACTTTTTTCTCCATTTCACACACAACTGTTTTCATGACATATGGTTCTTCTAGGAGATAACCCTAGTCTTCCTTTCCATTTTCTGCAACTTTGGCACACTTTCCTAATGGAAATTCTCTTTGCTAATTGGAAAGATAGAAATGTGGCGGTTTTTTCATACACCTTAATTGATTCTAATGTATCCAAATTTGCTAAAGCTTGCATATGAAATAATGTGATGTTACAGATACAGGTCCAAGCAAATAAGGTGGCCCTTGAGGTGGACCACTTGCAAGAATTATTGTAGCATTGGGGAAATAATCCATGTACAGTGGCCAGAGTTCCTCTAGAAGCTTCTATTTTCGGTGGTCGTCGTTAGGGTCGGAGTTCATCTCGTCGACATACTGACACTTCCTATTCTCAACATCCTCGCCGCCATTCACCCCACCGCCAGTTATCGCCTCATAGTTCTATTGTTCCTCCACGTCATCGTGGGTCTCCGTCGGCATGGCCTCCAACAATAGGTGTTACTTCACCACACTTGGGTTGGCCAATTCCCAGTGGTGACTTGGGTTGGCCTTCATCTTCCAAAGGCTACCCTAGGTTGGCATTGGCTATCTCCCCACGGCGAGAAGATAAGGAGGTTGAAGAGGATAATGCAAATGGCTAGACATTGCCAAACCCTAAACCAGATCACGAGTCGAGATGGGGAAAGAAGGATGAACCAGACCCTCCACCTCCTTCGACTACGACTTTGGCTACATAAGGATGCTTTCTTTCTGGGCTAGGCCCATTTAGTTTTTTGTTGTTTATGTTTCAGGGCTTCGCCCTTGTTTCTATGTATTCTGGGCTTTGCCCATGTGACTCTCGGGGAGTGACTTTTCCTCCCACTATTATTTTTTGAATTAGTTGTAAGTTCTCTATTTAAGTTAATATAATCGATTAGTAATTTCATAAAAAAAAATTAAAACTGATATACTAGAAATTACTTGCTACTTAATTTTCTAAAACAAAAAATTAAAATTAAAAATGAATACACCAAATAATTTATAAAACATTTGTAAGCACTACAAAACTTTTACTATTTACAATAAAAATAGAATAAATATAAAAGATTTATAAGACATTTTTCTTTAAGTTTTTTTTAAATGTCAATATTAAATTGATGTCTCGTTGCATGTGATATTAAAACAAGAGCAGGTAGGTACCTCGTCATCGTGACGTGATCATGTGAATAAAAGATATAGATCAAAATCCCCCCACAAATTATTAAAGAAAAATATATTGAATGTAATTAATATATCTTTTACTTTTCAGAATTGGACATAAAAATGTCTAAATAAAATTAATAATTTTCACAGTAAAATGGTGGCATCATATTATTTTTTAAATGGAGTTTTTTAAATGAGGGGATGAATTTTGAGATGGCTAGGAGATAATGGCACAAAGATAGTGAGGTGGCATTACACACACACACACACACACACACACACTTAAAGAATTAGTTGTAAAAAGATATATAAGTAATAAAATTTTAGAGTTAAAAATAAAACTTTGGCATATCAACTAAAGTTTAAACTATTAAATATTACAAACATAACAAAAGTTACATTGACCTAATGGTGGGTGAAATTTTGGAAACAAATTGTTCAACAACGAAGGGTACTACCCCTCATTGGTGCTTAGAGACAGAGTCCCTAGTAAAATCAAAGGGTGGTGCCCCTTGTAAGGATCTACGGGTAGACTCCTTCCCACCAAGAAATAATTAATGCATTAAAAACCACATAAATCTTCATAGTGAATGTCATTTTCATAATTACACTTATAATTTGCAACACCAAGTCCTTACTATTCTAAAAAATGCAAGTGATTTGAATGGGTTAGAAGGAAAAATTATTGTGTTTGGGATTTGGGTGGAGCCCATGGACCATTACAGTTAAAGCCCTAACAAGAGTTTTGAAAAAATGCACCTTTTTAATCGTCTAGCCACAAGAGATGCCTGGGTGTCTTTGAGACATTAGGTGTCTCCCAGAGATCCCATAGAAAAAAGGGACATCCTGAAAACATCCTTTAGATGACAAAGCAATTGATGGGACAACAATTAGACATCCCCTCCAAGTCCCCATATCCTAGAGACATCCCTATCTCAAAAAATGAGGATTTTGCGAGGTACATCCCATGGTACACTATTAAATAGATTTTAACAAGTTCCTAAAATTCTCTTACATCAAAACATCGACATAAAACAACCAATCTACAATGCAATTAAC
>MU224729.1:824440-834538 GCA_018584345.1 Thuja plicata | reverse complement strand
TATATATAGTGTTAAATTTAAATTTAGCTTTAATTTTTTTTTTAAAACAATATTTGACATGGTGAGGAAAAAAATAGCAATGCAATGGAGAGCTATCTCGGCTACTATATTTTCTTTTCATATGCATGTTTAAGAAAAGGATAGTTTTCCACCTAAAGTCAAAGCTACTTTTATTTTATTTTATTTTATTAATACACTTTTCAAATTTGTACAACCCTACATCATGTTAAAATGTATCATTTAATTAGTACACTCAATCTCAAGAGGTGATTACCATCAAATGACACTTGGTATAATGTTGTAGCCATGGCATAAGAACCTAGATGGTGCTCAATTCAAATCTCTTCAATACCAAAAGAAACAAGACATGATTACACAATCCTTGCAAACGCTTAGAAGTTATTTTGTATTTTAAATTGCTTTGTAATAATTTGCTAACATGCATATGTTAAATGGTCATAAAAAGAATTACTTATGAAAACTAGTCATGAAAATGACGACCTATAAAAAATCCCTCTACATGTGCACCAATTCCAAAGCTTTGGTTTAGTGCTCCAAGTGTTTATAAAGGCTTTTGAACTTTCTAGAGTATTTTAAGTGTTGAGAGGTGTAAGTACAATTTGATAAGAAATGTTAGAGATGTGCAATAGGGAGTGAAAGGTTAGAGTATATACGAGTAGAATAATGTATTTTTATTATTCTAGGAAAGTTGTTCAATTGGTTGCATACAATTCGCAAGGATGATAGCAAGTTCCTTAATTTTGTCACCCAAGATTCACTACAAGGTAAAACACCATAATCATCCAAAAAGTACATTTTTCCAGATGTAACTTAATTGTCCACCAAAGAAATATCAACTTAAATCCACTCTCTTAATACAAATAAATTGAAAAAATAAAGAATATCATATAAATCCCTTAAAAAGACAAAAGAAATATACGCATGGGAATGTTAGAAAATCATTCCTCCAATAAATGGAGTTTGCACTTGAAGCGTTGTTTCTTATAAGAAACTCTTTTTCCAAAATTATGTTTCGATACATTTCTTATTCTCGTGTTTGTTACACAAGAAATTATTGCCTAGGTCTTTTTATTTTTGTTTTATATTTTGTCTAATTCTTTAAGATTTGTTTTGCATGCTTCCTTTAGTTTTCATAGAAAGGTTAGCCTGTATCAGAGTTTGCCTTATGTTAGAGATGGACCCTTAAAATACAGTCCCCTTAAAATGTGCCCTAGAATGATGAGGCTAACGTATCCTGCAACTCTTGTCTGAGATTCCTTTTATAAACAGTCAAATATTTTCTTCTTCCAATGCATAGATTACCTCATAAAAAGCTCATTAAACGTCCTAGCAAAGTTGGATAAATTATGACTGATCTTTGTACATAAGGGAAGAGAACACATAACTAGCTAAATGTTTTCAAAGTACAGGCAACATAGGTTGAGATAAATCTTCTGGAGTGGATTACTGTATAACAGACAAATTTTCTCAATGGATTTCAAAAAATAGTAGTTATATATTTTCTCAATAGCTGACACAAAAAATGTTACCATTTTTTGAACATACAAAATGTTTTCTCTTGATTCACTAAGAGAAAAACAGATAATTGAATGCCACCTCCAGTTAAATGCCCTTTTCAGGCTTGGACTATAAACCACCAAATTTCAAGAGTTGCTACAAGACCAGAAAGAACACATGGAATAAAGTTGAAAAAAGTAAACTTCTCTTCAGCTACTATAGTCTTATTCCCATACAATTTAAAATGGAGTCGAAAAGAAGCCAAACATGTACATCTAAAATATGCATAAAATTGAAAAGAAATGAATGCCATATGCAAATGATTTCGAGATTCAGATTGCCCTACCTAGAGGCTTCTTAGATTCAAGGAATGTTGTTGAATGGTCTTCTAAAGAAAAACAGATAAATTGGAACTCCAGTTTCTTTCTTCAATCTGTTAATTTTTAGAAAAGAGTTTTGCATTCCAATAAGGAAAAATGTTCAGACTATCTCCATGCTTGTGCTTTTCAATCGGAACTTAAGTCCAAATTGTCTCCTGGTGCAAACAGAAGGCAAACAAAATATAATTGAATCTTAGACCATACTTTGATGATGTAAGACTAAAGTGCATAATGTACACTATGATAAATTGGAAAATAGGCTTGCATGCCATATTTCTTGAAGAACATGGTAACACTCAAGCAGAGCATACACTTCAATCTTTAATTAAGTAGAAGCTTGTTTCTGCTGTGATCCCATACATAAAGACATAAAATCCCAGCTTGCTGACATATGATAAGGCAATGGTGCAACAAATTTTAGCATGTCACTATTGGTATCTCTCTGATCTAGCATATCCAATTGCTCCAGGGCCTTACTGACATTAGGAATTGTCAATTTTCTGCAGTGAAGGTGTAGCAAGGGTGTTTTTGCCAACACACTACCTTCCTCCACATTGGCCTCTCCAGTCCTATAGCGCTGTGTTGCATCCTCTTGACTAAGGTCCATTTGGGACATTGGTGACCATGTCCTGTGTATAGACCATCCATACTTAAAATCCCCCACAATAGGTGTCCCCAAGGCTTCAGCACAATGAACTCGAATCTACAAACAGTAAGACCTAGCTTGTTAGATTGGATTATCATAAGAAAATAAAAATGATATCCTGACTTTCCACCAGTGTTTATAACTATCATATCATTTCTTCCCAGTAAATGAAGAAAGGAAAGAAAAAGAAAGGGGCAAGAAAATGCATTCAACCAAAATGATAGAAAACATAAAAATATCTGGGTATGATAAAAATGTGTACTGTGAAGTCAAACACGTAGGAATACAGATTCACAGGCAACACAAGCTAAACTCAAAAACGCTTTACAATTTGCTTTGGCCAGGCAAGTTGCATGTCCTGTTTTCCCATTTGAAAGGTAAACAAATTATCTTTAATTCAAGTTTCCCCTTGTTGGTCAGCAGCACTTTTCAACATCTGTTCCATTATGCACTCCTCCATTGGTGGTATTCAGACCCCAATATTTGTTTCCAAGTTATAACCTTCTAAATACTGGGACAAGCAAAAGAAAATGAAAAGTAAATTTTCGAAGGAAAGAATCGTACCTGATGTTTTCTCCCAGTAAATGGGAAGAGCTCAAGCCATGTGCAGCCTGCACAGTCAAACAACACTAATTTTTAAGCAAGGAAAAAAATCACATATTTTATGTGATGAAACTAAGTGAGAAGTTAAAGGTAACTACCTTAAGAATGCATGGATGAAAGCTAAGAAGCTAACATAAGAACAGAAAGAAAAACGAATAGTGATCACAAGCATCCTACCAGCAACTCATTAAAGTGCACTCCTGTTTATGGAGAGAATTTTGAAATCAAACTGCTAAACTAAAGAATTCCGGGGTGAAAAGATTTTTTCCATTGCTATTAACTATGTTTGTTATCTGCAAAAATTGAAAAAGGTAGTAAATGTGGACCTAAACTCCCACTGAAAAGAACACCTTGTGGCATGTTTCTGAAGTAAGTTTCTTAAGAAGTTAAGATGGATTCCTACCTAATATTTCTTTACTAAATTATAATATTGATCTACATATATGTTTGCAATTCCCATTTGTGAACACCTAATTATTCTTCAGTCATTCCATATTCAACTTGCAGTATTTTTACATAATCATCAACAATCAAATGTCATTTTCTATATGAGATGCAGTTGACATATATAAATCGCCGCCAGGAAACTATAATCCCCCAACCCAGAGATAGATCACCAAGAGACTCAACTCTAATTTGGACAGGTGTGTGTGTGTAAACATACACACACATATAGGACCATTTAAAGTGGTATCTGAGCATAAATCGTGTACTTGAAGCCTCTGCTGCATAGTCAAAAATTTCAGATTTTTTTCCTCTCAATTCAGGCAACCCATTTGCAAGAAAAAACCCAGATTTTAAGACATTACAAGAAATGTTCGTGCTATTTCTCATGGTGTGGTGATAAAGAAATTTAAAAACATTATAAACTTAAAGTTATACTATTGCAAATTTAATCAACTTTGATAAGCTGTAGTAAATTCTATTACAGGTGTTATATATGGTTCAAAAAACAAGGTTTGAAAGAAATCAAATAAAATACATATATAAATTTAAAACCAAAAAACATTTTGTCGAGGAGCAATAGCAGCATCAAACCCCAGAAAAAAATTCAAGAGACAGTATACAACATATTTTGTTGAGGTTACTAACTAGTTTGTTTCCCTCATTTTGTCAACTTCATGTCTTGTCACCTTGAGTACAAGGGAGGGATGGGTTCACAGTGACCAAAATCAAGATCCTCCCATTAGGTCCCCTTATCACGTTGCATATTCTACCAACATGCTTCACTTTCCAAAATGTAATGTCCCTTGCTAGGATGGCTTAGAAATCTGGGACAATTATTTTGAATTCTCTATTCTCACTATGAATCACTACTTATAAACTTTATGTAATTAGTAGCATATGAGTAATGATAGTATTGTTTCAAGCACACTATGTATATTTTGGATTCCTTGTAGGATAGTTATCTCTTACTATATAATTAATCTTAATATAGTTGTTATCTCTGATGGGGCAATTTGATATATGTTAGATGACTGGATCTTATATCTGCACTTAGTGCACTAATATCTTTGTTAGGTTGGATAAGACTGATTTGGAATGAACTTAATACTCGATAGCTTCCTCTAATTTGAGAAGATTCAAGAGTGTACCAAGGATAAAACTTCCCAATAATTTCTTGATGTAATAAATTTGGATCTGCTTCCTATAATTGTTCACCATATAAATATCTGAGAAAATTCCTTTTGCCTCTCGATGCTTTCTTCTTTATTATTGATCTATCTCTTTAATGCTGGGCTTTGATTACTCCATAAGAAGATCCATTTTGCCTCCAATGTTCCCACATGCCTTAAGAGGCTGACTGACCCTCTAAATTTCCAGCCATCGGGACAGATATAAGATATGCTAATAGAGAGATATATATCATGCTGATTGAGAAGGATTGATGGCCTCCTTATAGCTTTCAATTGGAAAAGGCCACACCTCTTCATAAATGTTGAGACACCTCCTTTCCTCATCCTCCCTCTTCATAGAAATACCATTTATATTCAGTTTATTGATTTGTGATGTTAATGAATATGTTGTTATTATCTAACCATTTGACCTTTTTCTTAAGTTGATTAATAATATCAATCGTTGTCTAATTATAGTATATCTAATAAGCTACTGTCCATAACGCTCAATATTCATATTTAGGAAATGATCGATGCTATAAATGCTGGCATATATCACTTGCTATTATTTATCAATAGCTTATGGCTGACCCGATATTCTTAATAATTGACATTGAGACTATATGTTGATAATAATAAGGATCGCTTTGCCCAATCGATGACATACCGCATTCGCTAATTAATACTACCTTTGATAGGAATTGCTATGAAATATCGATGGCTCAAATATTAATGTTTGTTAAAGCTTATTAAAGTTTGGATATCTCTTAACGCCACTATTCATAGTGGATTATGCGATCACTGTCATTAACGTCACTATTACTAGTTTCCCCAATAACCACCCAATCTTCATTGGCTAGATTCGTATCAAAGTGCGATGAAATCTGGTTGGACTCGATCCCTGCAATCATATTTGTAATGTTACGTCTTTGCTAACAACCTTGAGTTTGGCTAATTTATCGCTTAACTCCTTGTTTGTATGTTTACATCATTCCTTCCCCTTAACGTAGGAGATTCACCCATGATAAATTTGTCTTAGGTGATTTGGATTATATTCGATATCTGATAGCCTTTGTAATTGTAATATCAGAATATAATAATTAATAATAAAAAATTATATTTATTGGCTATTTAATTTATTAATTTATTTATATTTATATTACTATTATGCTGATAATATATTATATTATTATATCAATAATATATTTATTTATTTTATATTATTACTTATTTATAATATAATATAATTATTTATCTATTATTACATTCAACAATAGATTATATAATGATATCATACTTTATTAATTAATACATTATATCCTTCTCTTATTTAATAAATTATATCCTAATTTATTATTATTTATTTGTTTATTTATATATATTAATTAACTATTTATTAACTCCTATTCTTATAAAAGGGGGGACATGACACAAAATCACTCCTTAGCACATTACATGTAACCATCTCCCTTATCCTACATTCCTTAACTACTACCTCAACCTTGTCACTGCTAGTTTAGTGAATGGTATTTCAGCACACCCTAGGTGTCATTCACAATTAAGCAATCGTATGTGAACTATTATTTATCTCGACTCTGCTCTTTGCACATTTGCTTAATATTATAGTTCAGACCTTTTGATGGATAAATTCCTTTGACAGCACATGCTAGGTCCTTGATCCTTATTGCGAAGGAGCTTCTTATAGACCTTTTGGAAGCCACCACTCATTACAGCTTCATGCTTTTTTACTCATTTAATCGCATCCTGATCTTGTAATCATCTAGGTGGAGATTGGTACATCAAGACCACACTTTCTTTCTCTTTCTCTGTGCAAGTTTCCAAGCGACACAAGGAAAATATCTCAGCTTGGAGTCTTTATTTCAGCAGTTCTAAGAAAATGTGTATTCTTATCTCTCTGATTGTCAATACAGCTGTCCTTTCATTTGTTTATGTTAATGTATTTGCTAGAGGAGGCCTTAAGGTAGATCTGATTTAGTGGTACGCATTTTGAAGAACACCGTGAAACCTCGAATATGGATCTAGCTTTCCATTTTTTTCTCTCTGTTTATGCCTTCCAATAGGCTATCAATCTTATATTTCTGCGTTTTCTATAGACTCCAGCCATGAATATAGTTAGAGGGTTAGTCATAGTTTGAGTCCTACCTTCCTACCTCATCTACCTTGCCTATATATGCAAACACTCTTCATATTAAATGATAGATATCCTATTGTGTTTATCGTTTAACTAGTGAAAGCTTACTTTCGTGCTTTCAGATTCCTAGCTTATTCCAACACCTTTCACTCTAACTCCCAACACTCACTCTCACTCAGCATCCCTACCACTACTACACCTCTATCAAAACCTTCCATTACCCCCTGCCGTTCCCTCTTAGTACTCACTATGCCTAGAAATATTGCTAATATTACTCCACTTCTGCACCATCAAAACAAGTTGACACATCTTGCAAGATCCTCAAATGGTATCACCATGATCAATTTTGTACTCCGCATGCCTCTAACAGCCACCTTAACTCCGGATATCATGACCTCTAGCATTACACCACATATTTCCTCTTAGACCATAATTTTGACATGGAAGCATTAACTTGTGAAAAGCCAAATAAGACACTTTTTTCACCACATACCCTGTTACATCCCATTTGTAAACCCTTTGTGTTCCCTTCACAAATGTCAACACCATGCTAGTTTATCATGCCCTGAGATGTTCTAAAGCCCAACATTATAACACCCATCACAACCAACTTGGCAACACTGATACTAATTTAAGCTCCTTTGAAATCAACCTCATTGATACCCACACCTACAATCCCCACTGTCTCACGCAAAATCCCACCCAACATTAACACACTTCTATTTTATGTCCAATCCATTCTCCCTGCCTCCCTCCCCATCATAGATAAACACTCAAACCCCCAACAAGAAATTGTAAGGATATCAATATAGATTCTAAGAATATATTTTCCTAAATATTCAATTCCTATCAGTAGTTCTGTTTGTACTTGTAAAATTAAACGATTAGGTAGCTTAAATTAATTTTTTTTTGCAAAGATGATGGTCGTGTACACATGAGAAATGATGAACATGTAACAATGAATTGCCCTCTATTGAATAAAGATTCAAAAAACATGGATTATAATGTACCTATTGGTTGCCATAACCATAAGGGTAACATGGATATTGATAATGATAAGAAGCATTTAGGTGGCTCTAATACTGTTCGAGATCAAGATCCCCAAAAAGGTATCATAGATCGGGTTTATTATGTGATTATTCAAGCAAACAGTAGTCAGACTGTAGTTCATTTTGGTTTGAATATGAAGACTTGCATGGAAACTATTCCTCCTTCCCAAAATGTTAGAGAGAAATGATATCAATGAGATAAGTTTTGAGTATTCTGAAAATCTTGAGGATTTCTCTATATAAGGAATCCAACCTAGGCCTTCAAAAATGAAAACAGGTGATTGGGAAGGGTCTGGATGTTGGCTCTAAAGGCCAGGAAAGAGCTCCTCCAAAAGGCAAAGAATCATTGTTCAGTCTAATGGATTGGGCGAAGGAATTGTTCTCCCAATGGGTGGTAGTTTAAATAGTGGTATTGCTTCTGGTTGTGATGCTAAGAATAGTAATGATGGGATTGTGAGGAATTTGCAAGTGTTTTCAAAGATTGTGTAGGGGAGGGAAGTCTCCCACCCTCCACAAAGGAATCCCTTTTTTATGTTTTGATGAAGATTATTAATTGGAATGTGAGAGGGCTAGAAGCCAAAGTTGCATGGATACGGATACAGATACAAATACGGATATGGTATCGGAAACGTATACGGCCTTTTTTTAAGACCCCCAATATGGATACGGTTGGATACGACATTCATAAAAAACAAATACACATATTTAACACAATTTTCTAAGTTATTAGAAGATATTTTCATTACTTCAAAAGCATATAGGATTATAATTGCTACGTACATAATTATAAATTGGTTTCAATATTTACAATATTTTATAAATGGTAGAGTTGCTTTGGAAGATAACCCAAAAAAATGGCTAGCTGAAATAGAAAAGCATTTCATTTGCGTTGATGAATATAGCATCATTCAGATATAATCATAATTCAAATATATATCAATATATATATATATATATTAATGATATATACATACCATTATTATATATATACTGATTTTCTTGTTGAGTATAGCATCGATCGGATTTAATCATGTTACTGATATTTGTATATATTTGGTGAACAGATCGATCTATTGTACCATATCGATTTAATATTACTAATATTGATCGATGAACTTCATCGTATTATTAATGCCAATAATTTCTATTTGTTATCGGGCTTTATTAGCACCGATTGAATATCGGTTATACAATATAATGAAAGCCGATTAGATTATCGGGCTCTTAACTAATGGAAACAATGAGTCACAGCATGATAAGACGTGACTCAATATTGAGCCACGCCTTATCATGATGTGACTATTCTCTAGTTTGCCCGCATATATATTGGCAATGAATTGAGGCTATCAAATACAATCAGCGATACAGAAATATGAGTGTCCAGTATTTGATAAGTTCTGAAACTATTTAAATATAAAACTGAGATAGTAAAATTCGAACACATTCATTTTTCACAATGACATAATAACTAGATCTGATATATGTCTAATTTACATTTACATGGTATCAGAGCAAGGTTAAGAAGGATCCTTGTGCAATTAAACTTGAGAAATTCAGATTTAGAGTCAAGAAATTACACTCATCCATGACAAGCATTATCAGATTTGAGGATAGACTTGAGGGAGGAAATAATTTCTCCTCGTCGAAATTTAGAATTAAAATGATTCTAAAAGAAAATAAAGCAGAGTCATTCATAAAAGAGGGGAAAGAAGAGCCAGAGAATGATCCCAAGAAATCTGTTTGGATTGAAGGAAATGAAAAAGCTATGAAGATCATAGTTGATGGTGTTAGAGATCATATAGTGCTGATCTTGATAAAATATGAGACTACCTATCATATGTTTAAATCACTTGAAACCACGTATGAGATAAACAATGCTAGCAGAACCCTAGCCCTAAAGAGGGAATTAATCATATAAGTATGAACAAAGGCGAATCCATCAATGCATACTTTATGAGAATATCCGCTCTAAGGGATGAATTTTCAACACTTGGATATGTAATTCAAAGCAAAGAACTGACACTCAGTGCAAGGTCCAAATATCCAAACTTCGATCGACTAAGGTCAGATTGTCTTCAGGAAGAATCCAGACAAAACAAGAAAGGGATCAAACAAAAGAACATAGATGAGGATC
>MU224729.1:774477-809121 GCA_018584345.1 Thuja plicata | reverse complement strand
AACATCCACGATCTCATGGTCTTGGTTACAAATCTCAAGGGACTGCATCCAAAAATGTTGGTACAACTTATACAAAATCCAAGCGTACTTCCAAAACTACCATCACATCTTCCCATCAATCCTCCAAAACATTTACCACCATCCCCCTCCTCCGTCATTGCAACCCAAGACAACCTACCACTTCCCTCCATCCTCTAAATCCATTTTGGGTCCCTATATCCTAAAATCCACCATCGCACATCCTCCACATACTAAATCCATCTGAAGCCCTTATATCAAAATCCCATCCCCCATCTTATCCTACTCATTCCTTCATTCACCAATCCCATACCCCTATCACCCATCATAAACATCCCACCCCTTACATTCCCAACGGGATCAACAACGGCACATACCCACACGCCACGTCCCCTATCCTTCCTCTATCATTCCATCTATATTTCCTCCATCTCATACAAATTTTCATGCTACTCGCAGCACTTTGGATACCAAATCATAAATGCATAAAGCTAAACATCCACAACAATCTAAAGATTGTCATGTCCACTCCAACAGTAATGCTCAGGCAAAGAAAACTTCAATCAGAAAATGCACATCCCAAAGGCCGCAAAGGCCCACAAAAGCAAAAACAAAAATTATGTGGATCCCCAAGCAAAAAGATGCAATGCATCTACAAGAAAAATCCACAGTGGCATCCAAAGTTTCTAATCCACCAACTAAGCATTCCTCCCCTCCACCTCCTAAATCCATTTTGGGTCCTTATGTCCCAAAACTACCTACCATAACTCCTCCATCATATACACATCTACCATCCATTTCCCATCCTCTCTTTCCACATCCTCCACAACACGTGCCAATGTTGGTCCTGACAACATCCCCCTCTAATGCTCACTTCCCATCATTCCATCCAAACACTTCCCACCACCATATCCCTTATCCCCCATCAAAACCATCTCATCCATGCCTTGGCATAAACCACTCATCCTAAATAGGGTT
The DNA here is from genome assembly GCA_018584345.1 of Thuja plicata. NCBI lineage: Eukaryota > Viridiplantae > Streptophyta > Pinopsida > Cupressales > Cupressaceae > Thuja > Thuja plicata. The sequence continues at coordinate 808,125 of MU224729.1, read as the reverse complement.
GTACCAACATTCAATGATAACTGCAAAAAAAGTCAAACAATCATAATAAGTCCAAAAAACAAAAAAAAAGTAAAGAGAAAAATCATCCAATGGTGAAAACTTGGCAAATAGGGGCTTTGGACAAGTACCATGATGAAAACATAGCAAATAGGCATCATGTGTAATCCCTCCATCGAGTTACTCTCCACACTTGGGGGCAAGTACTTCTAGCTACCTCTCCATCTCATCTACCTACCATACCTATGTGATCTCCCCTTCCTATAAGAGAATTTAATTTTAATTTTTAAATAAAATCAGCAACTTACCTCACTGTGGTCCACCAACTGTCATCAAGGATCTTTAGCTTGACCGATCTTCCTTCAGGAGAGCTAGAATTAGACCATTGGGTCCACTCTAGATTCACCACCATCAATTGTAGAGGCCCATGCACCTCAAGCATCCTCTCCATCAAGATGTAGTAAGTGGCATACCTATAATATAAATAATTTTGAATAATTGGAAAATCAAAACAAATGTAATAATTAAATAATTTTAAAATGAGTAATTCAAATTGGTATACCTTGTCTCAGCTGGTTTGAGGAACTCCTTTGAGAAGGACCTAAAAAGAGCAAGTGAGGTGTGGTGGTTGCAAATGAACATTTGAACTTCTCTAGCTTCTGACACCAATTGCTTCACCCAATCTATCTTACCAATGTTTTTTAATGCATTGTTCAAAGCATGAACACAAGGGGTCCAAAAGATGTGCTTGTAAGCACCCTCCACTATCAAATCAGTTGATTTGCACAAACGTGTTGAATCTGTGATCACTTGTACAAAATTAGCAAGCCCAATCTCCTCTATGGCGTCTCTCAAAATAGTGAACTGGAACTCTGCATCCTTACGCTTCCATGTACAATCTATGGCTTTCATAAAACAAGAACCAACAGGGGATGTGACAATAGAGCAACATGTCCTAACCCAAGTCCATCTCATATCCTCTAACAACACATTAACCTTGGAGTAATCTTTGTCTAGGAGGGTACTTTGTAGCTTATGATCACAAAGGGGTGTGAATGAAGGACCCATAGTGGCTATATCTTTCACCATTTGTTTGAAATAAGAGGAACGGGCCACATGAAATGGTATAGCATTAGCAAAAAAGAATTTAGCAATGGATGACTCTGTAACTTCCCGTGCTTGTGCATTAAACATACTTTCAATTGTTCCTCCCTTGTCACCACCACTCACCTTCCTCTTTCCTTGTCTCAATATGACTAGTACCAATAGTGGATGACATAGGCCTAGATGATTGTGCACTTGATAAAGTAGGTGATGGCATTTTCAAACCTTGTTTCCCCATTTCAGCTTTCATGTGCAATCTATGGCACTATATTCTCTCTTCAATTAAATATGGACAAGCTATAACCCCATATGCAATACCCAAAAAGTGAGACTTCACCCTTGTATAGCTGCCCCTAAAGTCATCCTTACAAACATGACAATCCCACACCCTAGTCCCTCCTACATTTTTTTTCTTTTGACCCCTAGGTGTAACAAATCGGAGAAGAGGCTTTTTTTTGTTGAAAGGACCCTTTGCATATTTGCTCATGATTGTTAAAGGGCACTTAAACAAATCAGGTTGTTGCTGCCCACTACTACCCTCAACACTATGACTTTGAGTTTGAGTTTGACCACCCCTGAATTCTTCCTCACTGCTGCTCATTTTGGTTTTTAAATTTTTTGGGGATTGAAGAATGAAGTTGAACTGAAACAATGCAAAAAAATTTAAAAACAAATCAGACTATTTTAAGCTTAAACTTTGAAAAAAATGAAAAACACAAGCATGGAATGATGTATAAACTTACCTCTTCCAAGCTCTTGCTTCCTACAATGACAAAATTAATTGCACAAACCCTTGCTGCTGCTCCTTGAAATGAAAAACCAAAACCCTTGCTGCTGCTATGTGAAAAATCAGAAATGTTGTGAGGCAAATGAAAATGGCAATATGCATGTATAGGCCACATTTTTGGCCTTTTAGGGCATATACGGTAGAGGGGACTGCAAACCGGGCAAATAGAAGCCACTCAGACTTTTTTTTTTTAACTTTTCGCAGCCATTTCCATCAGGGATGGCCGGCCATCCCGGGGACGGTCGGGTCCGACCGTCCCCAACTTTTTTGGGTGACGTCCTAGGGTTTCCAGGGCATCCCCCTCTTTTTTTCAAATTTTGAGGACGGGGTGGGGACGTTCCCTAGCCGTCCCCCCGTCCCGGAAAAGTCCCTGGTACAGGGCCAGGGGTTTTCAGGCTGGGGACACGTCCCCAGGTAACACTAATACATAATCACTAGGATCTCTTTCTTATAAGTTGAGATACTCTCTCTAGATTTTTATTTTCAACTTTTGAAGGCAATCACATGATTGTGTTCCATCACTACAGTGCAATACCAATACCTAATGCATCACATTCTATAACAAATGGTTTGGAAAAATCACATCTTTTAAAATTTAATACTAAAGTGAAAGATGAGGCATCCTAAGTCAGGAAGAACTACTTTGGGCTTCTTCAATTGATGTCAATGAATCCTTCTTAAGTAAATTTGTTAGCTGTGTAGCAACTTGTGCATAATGTTTGATGAAACGGCAGTAATACACCACCAATCCTAGAAATCCTCATAGCTTTTATCCACTCTTGGACATAGAACATTATATTACAGTCTTGATATTTACTCGATCTGCCATGACCCTGTAGGATAATATAAGTCTATAAGATATCGTAGACTCAACACAGTGACACATTATTATGATAACCCATCTCATGCATCCTGATGAGTATCACATGTGATGAATATCTCCATCACTATCACATTCATCATGTGGACAAGGTCTCCTCCTGTAAGCAACAGCAACTAATGGTTGTGATGACTACCATGCGTCTCGCACACAAGTTGGAGTGAGTTAGTGTTAGTGAAATGTTGACATGTTAAACTTTCCTTACGGAAATTTTGGGTTAAAAAGATCTCCCTAAAGAATCCTCAAATAAAAATTTGAAAAAAAAAATTCTTCTAAGTTTATAACTATTATAATTAAAATGTAAATCACCTAAATTGCATGAGTTGGGTGGGCCCACATAAATATTTAAAAACTACTGTACACAGTATTTAATATCAATTTATTGGTTTTCATGATTTGTTTATCTTCAAAGTCAAACTTGTACTCCTTTGGCTTGAAGTTATTCTTTCTAATTTCTAGTTTAACATTAATTTTGAGTTCGGGTGAAGTATGTAGTTTTTAGTTTCATATTGCTTTAAAAAATAGCAATACTTTCATATTTAATTATTTATGTTACTTTTTTAAAATTTCTTACAGTTTACCATACCTTATATTTTTTTATATTGAAAGAAATGTTGTAGATCTCATTATAATTGATTTTTAATTTTAATAAATTTGCTGTTTTTTTAGTTTCATACTGTTTAATCTTTTAAAATTTAGTACCATCTATTCAGAACTTAAAGCTATACTAAAGGATGGGGTAAAATAGCCATAGTTAGATTCACTATGATGAATTAATTTCTAATATTTAGAAAATTTGTTATAATAAATATACTTTAGTTTGAGATGATGTTACTGTACACGATAATGTTTTCGATTGAGGTTAAAATAGTTTTTGAAGGGAACAGTAACCCTGTACAAAAAGAAGCTAAAGATAGGCAGAATCCAGCACTACAAAAAGCAAGACAAACAACAAAAAGCAAACAGCTGGGGGTATAAGATAGAAACAATAAGAACCCTCCAGCATTACAACCATTCAAAAGACGAAACCCAGACAAAAAGAAAACAACCACAAAGCACAGTTAATTCTGTCTAACCATCTCAACTGAGTCAGCCATCACATTCTGATACTTTTCGATGGCCTCCCTGAGATCTTTAATTTCCTTTAAGCCACCTGTTTTCACCTTTTTGGCACTCGCCCTAGTACGAGTTCCTGGGCCAGCAACGCTTGCTTCAATAACAGTGTCATCATCCACTGTAATGGGAGTAGTGTTCCCATCCAGCACCGAGAGAAGCGCTTTTAAATTGCTGTCAGTCACCTTCATGCCTTCATAGTTGTTCTTCATCAAACGGCTGAGAGTATTTTCAATACTCTGAATGTGACTCTCTGTCGTACGCTGGCAGAAATTAACCACTGCATTAATTCTAAGTTCTAGCTTCTCCAGCAATCTTTTGTCCATTTCTTCTTCTTGACTTTCATTGTTCTTAGTATCCTTATTCATAGGTTCAGCCAGCAGGATAGCAATCTTATTAACTCTATCCTGGAGGTCATCATACCTACCATTGATGTCTCTAATTTCATCCAGGAGCCAAGAGTTCAGCTGAATATCCATCTCTACCCGCTCTTTGACTACCTACATAAACCTAGTAGGTTCTTGGCTTTTTTCTGTCTCATTGTCGTTGCTGCCACCAGCTTTCTCATTATCTTTCTTGTTACTCCCTTCCATTTTATTTCCCCCCTCTTTTTCCACAGTCTCCCTGGAATGCTTGCCCTCATTTGACTCAGACTCAGCATAAATCACCAGAATGGGAGTGGTGTCAGGAACGGCCTTCTCGGTATTCGACTCGCTATTCTTCTTCTCAGGGGAATTAGTTCTCACCTCAGCTTCCTCCAGCGTTAAGTTGCCTTCCTAACCTTTTGTATCCTTGTCTTCAGAGCTACCTTTACTCTCGGTTTCCATTTCCTCAGAGGAACCTGTAGTATCCTGTTCTAGAGATTCAGTATCCTCCCCTGTTTCCATACCAGTTTCCTCTGAGATGAACTTGGCCACCTCGCCCTTCGCACCTTTATCTCCCTTCCCCTTAGCCTCAGATTCGTTGTCCGTGTTCATTCCTTCCTCCTCTGTGAGGATCTTAGCAGGGTCATCCCTTACATTACTCATTTTCCCCTTTCTCTTTTTACCTGGCGTATTGTTGTCACTCTCCATAGGTCTTTTGCCTTTCTTTCCCCTGTTCAAGCCTTCGGCCTGGGAGTTACCCTGCAACTTAGACTTTGCATATTCGTATATCAACAGAATAAGCCCATCATGGAGAATAGGCTTGTCGGCATTCTTTCTGTGTTCCATTATGCTGTTACCCAAAGATTTGAGGAGAAAATAGGGAAAAGAAATTTTCCTATTGTATCTGAAATGATTTACTAGCATGAAGTGAAAATTATAGACCCTAGTGTACCGACCCTCTAGGGTAAAATACTGCATTAAAGCTTTAACCATTTTATTCCAAAAAAGTTTCATATGACAACGCAAAACATAATCACCCTTCTGTTTAACAAGTAAATCTCTTTCCTCCTGGGTCTTAGGGTACATTCTGCCAGCATTTTTTGCCATAACCACACTTCTAAAATATTTCAGACCAGACATTTTCAGACCCGTAATTTCAGAGATGATTTTCTCAGAGATGAGGAAAGTCTTACCACAGATAGTCACCTTGCCATTGTCCCAGCTATCCGCGAACTCCTTTGAGATATCCTTATTATAACCATGGAGTTTTTCCATATAGTCTGTGACCCCGCCTTCCTTGAGTCTCTTCCAGACCTCGGCCTCTTTTCTCCATTTGGAGACAAAGGGTTCTTCCCGTTTCAACTTTCCACCCATTTTAGCAGTTACCCAGAAAACGGAAAATTGCACAGAAAGAATGTGTTGAAAGCTGTGCGGGCGATTAATGGGAAAATGCCGCCTTTTTAAAGAAATGATAACATCTATCTCATAAATGTTATTATTAATGCACTTGTTGTCATGCGTGCGAGGCTCGAAATTTAGGCAACTCTGATTACTATCTTTACTTGTCATCATCAAAAGTAGTATTTCAAGGTTTGTTGTGGATTTGATCGTACCTCAGCAGATTTAGGATATCATTTTTTAATCCTTGGTTGCCTTTCCAATCTCTGACATCGGCACTTAAGACACCTTCATTCGCCAAGCTGTCAGCCACGCGGTTCGCCTCTCTGAATGCGTGGCTTGTGTGTGTGATCTCGAACCCTGCTAACAACTTTTTTATCTGATCAATGATATGACCAGTATTCCAAGAGGGAGGCTGAATACCATTGACGCAATTGATAGTGTTCATCGAGTCCCCTTCCAGCCAAAGTTTTGAACAATTCTGACTTTTAGCTAATTTACAAGTATACAGGGCCGCCATAGCTTCTGCCATATGGCTAGTTTGAACACCAATAGGGATTGCAGAGGTAGCAATACATCTACCTTCAGCATTTCTAATCATACACCCACATCCGGCAATACCAGAATTTCCTTTAGCCGCTCCATCGAAATTCACCTTATGCCATCTAGGTGGAGGGGAGCTCCAGACTGCAGACTCACGGGAGGAAGGAGAGGGCTTTAGCTTAGAATAAAAATTCTAGTGTTCAATAATATCCTTATTAGGGTTCCCTTCCAGTAATTTTGGTTTTAGATCACAAGCAGTTTTAGTATTTTCAATAATGCAGCTAATAATTTTGGATCTGACCAGGAAAGGAGTGGAGGTGATGTTTCTGAATATCCTGTCATTTCTTTCTTTCCATATCCTCCATATGACATGAGGGGCAATAAAGTTCCACACAAGTTTTCCCAACTGGTGAGGGGTGCGAGATCTCCATTGATTCAGAAAGTCTATAATAGTATTAGGGAACACCCAGCTTACTTTCTAGTGCCACAGCACAACCCTCCAAACATCCCTAGAGAATTGGCAATGAAGCAGAAGGTGAGAAGACGATTCAGCATCTTTCATACAAAGGTAACATCTGTTAGGTATCATCCAACCTCTTTTTGTCAGGTTCTCAGTAGTAAGGATTTTGTCATGAATAAAAAGCCAGAAAAAGAAGTTAATTTTGGGAATCAGGGAAGGGTACCAAACCTTAGCCTAGTAGGGCTCATCGCCAAGGGGGGAGATCATCGAATAAGCCAAAGCCACAGAGAATTTACCATTAGAGTTAGGGGCCCAAACAAGTTCATCTTCACAGTTACTTCTAATAACCCAGCGTGCAAGATCCAAGTTATTGGGATTCAAAAGAGGGTCAATGATACTCAAGTTGATCCATTTGTTTTCTTTCCAGTAATCCGCAACTTTACACCCTACTCTGAGGGTGCAGATCTCCGCAAACTGAGCCATTCCTAGTTACTGGATGAGAGGTTTATCCTTAAACCAAGGATCCTTCCAAAAATTGATTTTCTGCCCATTGCCCACTTTCCACCTAGCTCCTTTAGCTGCAAGATGTCTAGCTTTCAAGATGTTGTTCCAAATCACAGAACCCTGAACAAAGTTAGAAGAGGATAAGAAGGATTCAATAGAGGGAGTGGCGAAAAGATATTTTGACTTAAGGATTTTATTCCAGCCTTTTTCTTCTCCAAATATTCTCCAGCACTGCTTAGCTAGGAGAGCAATATTAATGTCCTTCATTTTTCTGATACCAAGGCCCCCATGATTAATAGGCTGACACACTTTCTCCCAAGCCACCAGGTGGATTCTGTTTTTCTCTTCCGTTCCACTCCACAAGAATCTTTTCTGAATCTTCTCAATAATATCTGTATATTTGGAAGGGATTTTAAAGAGGCTCAACGCATAAACTGGGAGATTTTGGAGGGAACTCTTGAGCAGCAGAACTTTCCCAGCATTGTTGAGGAGGGAACCTTTCCATCCAGTGAGTTTATTGTTGAACTTATCCACAATTGCATTCCAGAAGGATTTTGGAGGTTTCAGACCCAATGGGAGGCCTGAATAGCTGGAGGGGAAGTTAGCAATGGAACATCCAAGGATAGTCGTCATTCTCTGCTGACGCTCAGGGGGAGTGTTTACAAAGAAGAGGGAACTTTTGTCCCAATTTATAAGCTGACCAGTAGTCGAGGAATAAGTATCAAGAGCCTTCTTGATAGCTTTAGCTTCTTTAATAAAGGAGGATCCCATAAGAACTGTATCGTCCACAAACTGCTCGTGGGAGCTAGGAGGACAAAAGGATGAGGGGAGAAGCCCCTGAATCGAACCCTCCAGGACCCCTTTAGAAAACATTCGTCCCAGGCTTTCAGCCATGATAACAAAGAGGATGGGGGAAATAGGGTCCCCTTGGCGAGGACCTCTGGAGGGAAAAAACAGAATAGAAGTTGAACCATTCACCAACACCGATATAGAAGGAGAGGCAATAAGTTGTTGAATAAGGCCCACCACTTTCAAAGAGAAGCCAAAGGCAGAAAGGACTTTGCAAAGAAACTTCCAATCCACTCTATCGTAGGCCTTTGAGAGGTCAACCTTCATTAGGAAGCCATCCTTTTTCGAGACCTCAAGAGAGTGAATGTTCTCATGAACAGAAATGGAGTCCAAAATTTGACGGCCCGGGACAAAACCATTTTGCTGGGGGGAGATAATAACCGGAAGGATCTTCAAAATACGAGTCGTGAGGACCTTGGAGATGATCTTATAGAACGTATTACACAAGCTGATGGGTCTAAAGCTATCAGCATTATCCGCCCCTGGTCTCTTAGGGATAAGGACAAAAAAAGTAGAGTTCACTTCCCTCAAGAGGGATCCAGAACCAAAGAATTCTTTCACAGCGTCCAAAATGTCTTTCTCCGCAATGTCCCAGAAAGACTGGAAGAAGAAAGGAGGGAACCCATCCGGACCAGGAGATTTTTCTCCTTCAAAGGAGAACACCACATCCTTGATTTCTTTAGTCGACGGAATTTTACTCATCATTTTATTATCTTCTCTTGACATGATACTCGGAATCGAGTCCAGAAGCAGCTGCTGATTATCCTCGGATAGGTCAGGGTCTGCTTTAAGAAGAGAATCAAAATAACCTGATAATTCTTTTTTGATTTCCTCCTCCTTGCTCAGCCTACCATGAGGCCCATTTATATGCTCAATCCTTTTGGCAACCTTATGTTTCTGGGCAGTAAGATGGAAGAACCGGGTGTTCCTATCCCCCGCTTGGAGCCAAAGAGCTCTGGAACGTTGTCTCCAAAACACCTCCTCCTTAGAAATAATGTTAGGATAATCAGCTTGGATTTTGTTTTCCTTAATTTTGTTCTCCGCAGTTAAACCCTCCAAGTCAATAGTTTTTTGGATCTCTTGGAGGTCAGCTTGGATCAAGCTTTTAATTTTAAAAATATCCCCAAACTCTTCTTTTTTCCAGACCTTAACTTTGTTCTTAATTCTTTTGAGTTTTTGAGCAACTCTATACATAGTTGTACCTTCAACTTGGACGTTCCACCAGTCAGCAATATTTTTAGCTATGTTTGGGTGCTGCATCCACATTTTCTCAAATCTGAAGGGGTAATTTCTCTTACCCAAAATAGGATTCGCCTGGATGGAGATAGGAGAGTGGTCTGAACCTACCGGGGGAGAGAAGAAAGAGAGCAATCATAGTGAAGAATCCAGTCCATAGAAAGCAGGGTCCTATCCAGACGAACTTGGATCAAGTTTTCTCCAGTTCGTCTATTAGACCAGGTAAAGTTATTACCTCTAAGATCAAGATCCAAGAGATCTTGATTGTTTATTAGGTCCATCAGAGCCATCCCATTGTCAATTTGAGACATAATACCTCCGGATTTTTCAGAGTCGGAAAGAGGGGTATTAAAATCTCCAACCATCATCCAGTAATCATTCTTAAAGTTGCTTCTCTTAGATTCCAGTCTACGCCAAAATCTATCCCTGCCTGATTTAGAGTTGGGCGCATAAATATTTGAAAGAACCCAAGTGAAACCATCCCTGATATGATTGAACCGAATGGAAGATATGTTACCTTCTAATTTTATAATTTCCCCTGAAATAGTATTGAGGTTCCAAAAAGAGGCAGTACCACCAGAGGCCCCCACTGAACTACAAGCAGCAACACCACAGTTTTTAAACATTCTTAACTTTTCCACTTTGTCTCTAGTCATTTTAGTTTCCTGTATAAGGATGATGTCTGGCTTCTGATCCCTAAAACATCCTATTTGTGAGGGCTATTCAATCCCCTAATGTTCCATGAGATAACTTTCATTTAAAATTTTCATTTAAAATTTTTGGGAGCAATCCTGGATGGTTCTTTGTCTCCCATCCGCTATACTCTGTCTACTTTCCTGTTCTCGAGTGATTCTATTTTTAGGTCTTCCCCTAGGAGGTTTAGGGGTGCCCACATCCGCTCTCATAGCTCTAGTAACAACACCTCCTAGTGGCATTCCAAGATTTGGGCTATTATGTTTCTTTTTACTGTGAGATACCTCAGTCCATAGATCTTCTTGGCAGGCTAAAAAAGGGTTAGATTCTTGAAGAGAGTCTGCCCAGCTATTATTAGACCGTGATGTTTGGGGGCTAAAGATTCTATCATCAGATTTAACACCTATATCAATGATAACACCACAAGGAGATGAAGATTTCTCAATACCAAGAGATTCTATACCTGTAAGTTCAGCAGCTAGGTCACCTTCTATTTCTCCTTCCTCAAGGGAGTCTACTGGTTCTGATACTTCCAACAAGGGTAGCTCCTCACTGGTCCTAAGATTAGTAGCCACCAGGGGGGATCGATCAGGCTTGAATCTGAGCCATTCCCTGAATAAATAACTAATGCTGTCGAGATGGGAGCTTTAGGGATAGCCTATGTTTTCTCCTTCCAAATCTTTCTTGGTTCCTTAAGAGGAATAGTTTTCGCTTTCTGGTTCTTGAGAGGGCAGTCTTTCCCCCTATTGCCCGCTTTCTTACAGGCAAAGCAGACAAATTGGAGGGATTCAAACTCAACTTCTTGCGACCAAGCCCCAAGCTTCGAATTAATCACAATAGTGTTAGGCAGATCCGCCAACTGAAGGATGTTAACACAAACCCTAGCATACACCCTTCTCGTTTTAGCCGCTGTCATTGGATCAATCGAAAGGAGGTCTCCAAAGGAACTCGCTAATCCTCTCAGAACGTCTTCATGCCAGTATTCCAGAGGGAGGCCCGGGAATCTAACCCAGACCGGAGCCGAGACAAAGAAAGCCGAGTAATTGAGGACAAGATTTGGGGACCATTTACGCAGGGCAAGAGAAAAACGGCCTAGCATCCAAGGGCCACTACAGAGGATATTTGAGAGATCTTCCATATTAGAGAACTCAAAGGAGAAGAATCCCTTAGTCATCGCTGCAATATCAACTTGCCCTTTCAGGAACCATTTCCTCTTCACAAACTGCCTGACAACTTGTATGTTAGGTCTTCCCTCTGCAAACTTGCCTATCAGGGTCATCTCCATAGCAGAGATGGAATGATTTATCAAGGGATCAGGAATATAAATTGAAAATTCTCCTTTCGAAGGGTTAGAGACCACATTGACCGTTGGAAAGGAGGATTTCCCTGTTGGTTTTATACCAAAGAGGCCAGACCACTTTCCTTTTTGAGCTATCTCTCCTACTTTGAGAGATTCTTTAGCCTGTCGAGGTCCGTCAGAATCTAGGGGGCCCTCATAGATAGTACTCACGGAGTCAGCTCCGTTTGTTGACTTCAGCCCATTTTGGTCAATCTCAGCCTTGTTCTCGTTCTGCTGGAGGATTCCTCCAGCAGAGCTGTCTTCCAGAGGAGGAGTCTTCGCAGGTACCTCGCCTGCAGCAACAGCACCGCCATTGACAGGTCCGTGATTCGAAAGAAGTTTCCCGCTCGAAGTTTCCACCATACCTAAAATATTGTTAAAATATTTTTACTATATATTTTACATTAATTATACAAAGCATACCCCACATTTTAAGGATTTATTAAAAGGACCTTTTGAAGTTGGAATTTCCCCAGATAAGTCTTTTATTAATATCTTCTACAAGCTCAAGAATCGAAATGACAATAAGTTAGTATTTGATTATCACGAACCAACAAACAGTATGTTCACTAGAAAAAGAGCATTTTCAGTACAAAATAATCAACAAAACCATACTGATGTAGTAACAGTTCTCAAGAATTAAATCTATTGTGTACCTTCAAAACCACTAACATCCACGTGAAAGTCAAAAATTGAGTATATGCACAAATTTTTTCAAAAAAAAAAAACTTTTTAACTCGCCATGAACTGAAGGTCCTATCACTCGATAATCTGTTATAGCATCTTGTCCTGAGTCTGCTCCAGAGCCGTCAGCAATAAGTATCCTTTCAGACTTTCCATCATCCAAAATCACCTGTGACAAATAAAGCAAGTAAAGAAAACTTCACAAGGTGAGAAGAAAATGGAGCATGAACACAACTTATACACATTAAAATAAAACATATGAAATTAAATTTTCAATTTATTTCCGGAAAAAGAGATCAGTATGAGGAATATTTTTATGAATGTGGAAAATGAAAGGTTAATAGAAGAAGAAGAATTTTAACTTCAAGGCCATTATTCACAGACAAATCCACCACATATAAAAGATTTAAATTAAATAAATTAGAGAACCATTTATTAAAAAATATACATAAGTTATCCAAAATATGTCTACAAAATAAATTTAATGTGAAACCTAGAAATAGAAGTATAAAAGTAATCAAAGTACATTAGATCTATTAAAAATTACTATGCAATTCATTGACTAACCTTCCACCTGCAAATTAGGAAAATAATAGATAAATAACATCATATTTCACATGTCATTCATCAATATAATAAAAAAAAAACAATGAGACTCATACATAAAATGAAAAATGAAAGTGTCACTGGAGAAAGAATCACACAGCTCAAATGTAAGAAATAAATCATTGCATTAAAATCTCCCCACAATTCATCATCAATACCACCATCCCTTGTGCGATTATTCATCTGAACATACAAGCAAAAATTTTATTAAATGCCAAAAGTACAGAAGTCTTAGCTGCCTAGTCAGAACATAATTCTTTATATTATATTAAAATTCAATGCAGATTCAGAAAGAGGGAAAGCAAGTGATTTTGGATATGCTTACTCTAGTTTTATCATATCATCCAGCCCAAATATTGTCAAAAGAACTAATAAGTCAAAATAGGATTGACATGAATAATGATTATGTGAGATCAAGCAATGTCACATTCCTGCATGTTCTGACTCAAGTTTCCTCCCTGATTTCTCATTAGGTTATCCTATATTACACTGAAGATATTGCTCATGAATTTGTTCTAAAATGGAGGTCTATTCATGGTAGTAAGTTTGTAACTTCTCCATTTGTCACCCACTCACAGTATCACTGACATTCAAACTTTCTTTCTGCATTTGGTTTTAGTGATTTTTAAAAGTCCGATTCCACACAAGCCAGCATGAGTTGCTGATTGCAAACTGTATGAACAGAAAACTGCACCATTACATATAAAGAACATAAGACAAAGTATTATCGACACAAGAAATGCAAGCACCTACCTCTACTCCATTACGCTTCTAATATAAGCATAAACATGAGCAGTATTAACTCATATATACAAGTAAAAATGCAAATTGTACACAAATCCGGAAAGCATAAATGGTTTGAATTTTCAAGTTACTGAGGATAGGGTAAGGTGTAATGCTTTAAATTTTAAAGTTACTGAGGATAGAGTAAAGTTATTTCATTTTATTCTGAAGTTTTTGATGATAATCTTTCAAATTTTCATGATTTTGATCCAAGCTCGCCCCACAATTCACAACCATATAAGATGACTGGTGTAATTAGAAAAGAATACTGCTTCATTTTATCCCAATTCCAGAGACATCTTTCTAGTTAGTATTCTAAATTGTAATAGATATACCAGCATCCATATATTCTTTCTTTCAATACGAAGATTTCAATTCACGTAATGGATAAGATCAAGTCTCAGGTATTTGTCAAGAGCATTATGTGTTGAGTATGTTGTCATTGATGTCAAAGGTTGATGATCAAGGTCGTATAAATCTCAGAGAATTACTCAAAGTAACAGAAATTTGGTTGAGCTACTTGCTTTCTTCGTTGAGCTGCTTGAGCTGCATGAGCTGCTTGACGTGTTTGATGTGCTTGACGAGCTTGAGCTGCTTGAGCTGCCTTGTTGTCTACTTCAGCTGCTTAGTCAGCTTAATGTGCCATGTCATCATTGAAATATTCAAAGGGCCGATTTCTTTTTGGAGGCTGCATTAGTTTTCTATATGGTAGGCAATTTAATACGCACTCACCTTGTATACTCGACGGCTTCAACAATTTTAACATAACAGTTTTATTTATCCGTCTCTTCCCATTTATGGCACGTGTGTGGAAGTAGGGCTATGTATTGCTTTAGACTGAAAAAGGGAATTGGATTTATTTGGGATGCAATAATTATTCTTTTATTGACTGAGCTGCGTAATTTTTTTGGGGAGAAGAACGTGGCTATTAATATATTTTATGCTGGGCGTTTTTGTTAGCAGCTGTGCGTTACTTATTTATTTATTGACTGGGCGGCTCTTAATTGTAGAAAGTGAGTCGTGCGTTCATTACTTCTTCCAGCTGGGCCATGTATCAGAAGAAGGTAGCAGCGTTGTGGCGTGTAAAAACGACTATTCAATTGGATGGTGAAAAAGAAAAAAAGAGTAGTGTATCATTTTAAGCAGGTGTGCATTACTTTAGAAATGGGTGTGGTATAGAAGGAGCTAAAGATAGAAAAGACTAGTGCAGAAATAAATATATAAATAATATAAGCAGGTGTGCGTTACTTTAGAAACGGGTGTGGGATAGGAGCTAAAGATAGAAAAGATTGGTGCAGAAATAAAAATAATATAATATCAGGGATTACCGTTGCTTCAGTTTTTAGTGAGAAGTACTGTGGAGTTTTGAAATTTTTGTGCTATGAAGTTACATGATAGGAAGCGCCTGAGTTGATAAGACTATTGGGTTTGTCAGCTACTGTGATATGTGGATTATATGTTTGAATCTTTCCTCACGGTACTCCTTCCAGAGGTTCGACACAAATCAGAAGGAAGTAAGTTTGAGACGTTTAGCTTATCTAAACTTGTTACCAGGTGTTTCCGTGAAGACAAATTAGTACTAGGCTGTACTGATTATCTCTATTCGTTCACAATGGAGTAGATTGCATTGTTACAGGGTTGCTCTAGGGGCTGTAGTATTGACTTGATGATGTTAACGATGAAATATTATCAGAGTTGAGAGTGGAATATGAATGATGGTGTCGAGTATGATATGGTGCGATATATGCATGACGTTGATGAAAAGATAAAGGTGTAATGGCATGGATTTTCTTTATGGATCTTAGCTGTGCGTGAACTTCAGTTACTGAAGAATAGTGTGCTGATGCTGTATATTTCAGATTAGGAGTGTTGTGTAATTTTTTAATTGTGCTTGAAGTGCTGTGTGTGTTCTAAAAATTTATTGAGTTCTGCTTTCTAGGTTGGTGCTCACTCTAGGGTTGGTAACTCAGTTGACTGGAGCTCATGCTTTAGTGTTCGGAATTCGTGCTTCAAAGACGGTTGGTGCTCTCTGAGGTTGAGGTTGAGTGTTGATGCCTCAGCTGACTGGAGATGGTGCTTCAATGTTCAGAGTTCGTGCTTCGAAGAGGGTTGGTGTTATCTGGGTTGGTACCCATTTTGTTATTTAAAGTTATTATGTGCCGTGGTTTTTTAACCAAAAGGGTTTTTCACGAGAAATTTGGTGTATACATTTTTACTTTTAGGGTTGCTCTCATTATGTTTGTGGCTTCATGTAGTCAAAAAGTTCTGAAATACTGATTATAGGTAAGTTGTTTTCTTAGATCTGGCAACCTTGATTTAAGTTTTATCAACATTGACCATTAGACCTGAATTATTGTCAAAAGCTTTTTAAAACCATTAGTTGTCATTTTAAGTTCCTCAAGGTCATTAGCTAGTTGTACAGCATTGTTTTTTTTTTTTTTTGTGAGAATAGTTCGTTCTCTTTGGCTGAGAGCCAAGGACTGAGGGGTATCCATTCCGCCAAATTCACCCGGGGCACGATCCCGGCCTCATCCCTTATCAGATGTCTTCACGAGATTTGAACCCTGGTGGGCTCAATGAGAACCATTGAACTTCACCAGTCGACCAATTCACAATTGACAGTTGTACAGCATTGTTGGCATATAGTAATAATTTAATGCTTCAGTTGTTCAGATTGCTCCTAATGCCACTTGTCTCCTCTAAGTGATTTCTATGTTGTTCAAGTCTATTCCAAGGAAGATAGGGAATAGAGGAAAACTTTATTTAATACCAATATCGTAGCATATTTATTCTGACCAAACCTTGGTGTTAATGCATATAATCTGTAACTATTGGTCTTTGATCATGGGAGCTTCTATTTTTTCCATATATAATCAAAAAAACACTCGTGACAATTTCAAAAGCTTCCAAGAAAAGCTTAGCTTTACCTTTTGTTGCATCCAAAATCAAAAAATAGAAGGCTAGATCTACAATGATTTGAAGGCAGGGATTTGTGTTGGGCATCCCATTGCATCCAAAAGACCTAAACATCTAAGAATCACCTTCAAAATCATCCGAATAAAACAAGTTGGGCAAGAGCCATTGAGCCATTTGGAAAATTTTCTCCTCCCCTAATTGTCCAGAACGTGCTATAGAACATTCTCTTTGTGCAAGGTATGTATCAATGAATCTAGGTGGATTTGCGAGCATCAACAACTATACTAAGTTACTAACAACTATAGAATATTTATTTTTCGGTACTACATACACTATAAGGTACAATTCACAAGTCATGCCTATTGTAATAAGTATCACATGGTATGCAGCGACCCTTTGTGAGAGTGCAATGTGGCACATGCCCCAACACTCACCAAATCTCAAATGACAACAATCTTAACCACCCACCAGTACCTCCAAACCCACTTCAACAAATCCAAACCACCCAATAGCATTTATAACCAATGATGCAACATATTTTGAGGAATATTCCCCTTCTTGTTCAACAAATTATTTCTTTCCCTTGAAATAGCCTTTTGCGCCCTTTGAGCAGTTTCTCAAATCACGATCGTAGTTTTCTACCTTTGACAATGATTTTCTAGAGACTCATAGTGGGTTTGGCATACTCTGGTGGCTATAATATTTTTTGCTTGCTAACATCAACACCCTTCAACCCCATTTTTGCATTTGATCTTCAAATGCTCTATAATCAATCATTCTAGCTTCTTTTCAAGCAACTTTTGTTTTTGGACTAATTTTTCAAGAGCTTTGTTGTGGTGTACACAATGTTTAATTTTAATGTCTAGATTTTCTAGAAATTGCAAATCACACAAGTGATTCAAAGCAATTCTCATTTTGGCAACTTCTAAGGCTCTATTTGAGGTCATAGGTATCATTTTTTGGGGCACTTTTTTTTTTAATTGCTTTATTTTTCATTGATTTTTCATTGGTGGAATTTCATTTTATCCCATTCTATCACGAAATTGCAGTTTCAACATTGTAGCCTAAATTGGCTTCTATATTACTGTTGATGTTTGTAGCTTTGATCAGATAAAAATATAGTAGACATTAATATTATGAGATTAGATCAATATATATATAATAATAATAGATATTATTATTATTATATATACATTAATCTATACAAATATATTTGTATTTTGAAAATTATGTTTTGATCTTTCCTTGTAATAATAATGCCTTGATCAAATTAAAATCACAAATATATTGATATCAATTCATGAGAGAATCAGAACAAAAAGCAAATAACACTCATACTGATTTACTGTATCGGTTATGCCTTTGTATTACACCGATTTTATTAACATAACTAACATATAACAAATGCCGATCGGGACATCTTTATTATCACCGATCGGACACTTAACTAAATACCGATCGAACAATATGTTATCAGGTGTTATAATTAAGCAAATGTTATCGAGTGTTATGATATGTTATCGGGTGCCTTATGACATCGAGTGTCTTATGTTATCGGTGCCTGTTCAATATGTATTGAGTTACAAAATACCGATTAGCTTTATCGGTTGAACTGCAGATTGTGTTATGAAGAGCCATGGCATTATAGAGCCATGTCTCCTTAAGGAGACATGTCTCTATAGTGTCATGTCTCCCATATTTATAATCATTTGTTGATTGATCAAAGGCAAGCATATACAACAATTGAATGCAAGTCTAATACATATTCGATCAGCAAGTATTTCTGGAAATATTTATATCTGCATTTGTCTTATAATACTTTCATATTCTCATTGTGTATTATCAAGTAAAATTAAAGTATCATTTGTGAAAGTCAATCTCATATTGTGTTGATTATCTGAAAAGAAGAAAAGAAAATTAAAAGTCACATAATCTGATCCTAAACTTTAACAAATACACTACAATCAAGACCACTTCACCAATTTGGCAAATGGCAACTATAATCACACTAAGTATTAAGTGCAATCATTATAATTTGTTGAGGGAATCTCTTGATTGAGTGCTTTTGGGGCTTTGAGTTTGTTTTTAATTCTTCTATTGTGTATTCTTGCATTGGACAAATTTAATGTTCGTCTCCTAACTCCATATAACGATTCCACGAGGAATTATCACAAGACATTTGGTTTCACTAAGTATCTAGATGGAACTAAACCTAAACCAATTAATGCTAGAGAAAATGATCCATAGGAAGACATGTGTGAAAGAGCTCTTGGATATATTTGCAAGTGTCGTTAGATTTGCAATATCATAATGAGATTTTAAAAACACCTAATGAGACATGGGACAATTTTGAAAAAGCATATGGCAAAATTAACAAAATTAGGAGATGTCCAATTGATAATGATAAGATGAATCTTGATCCCTAACAATTTTGACAACATCTACAACTATATATCCAAGGTTAAACAACTAAGAAGACAACAAAAAGATTGTAACATTGATAAAGAGGATTTCCAATTGATCCTGAAAGTGTTATCTATGATTGATCATGGGTAATCTGTATTTGTTTCTAGATTTCATGCCCATTGACTTTCCATGGAGCTACATATGTTGTGCATGCTTGTCATGCAGTTTCTAAACTTTTAATTCAAGAAGTGAAACAAATTCAAATGGGCCTCGTTAAGTCTAAGGAATCATAAGCATTGATAATCAGTGAAGCTAAGCGACAAAAAGAATCAAGGAAGCTTGAAAAGAAACAAATGAAGAAAAAATAAAAGCCACAGAGATATAGAACAATCAGATATTAAAACTTCTCACTTCACAATATCCCCAAGCGGGATATTAAGCAAAAAAATGCTCATTTCAAAAATTTCAACATGTATAATTATATTCCTTATCGCAAATCAAGATTATTGAAATTCCAAAATTCAAATGAATTTGAAACAATCAAATATGAAACAGATATGAACTTTCAACACAAGCCACTCACAGTCTATTATTTATTTCCAATTCAGAAAATTATAGACAATTCAGAGATTGAAGATCTAAACTAATTAACACAGTAAACCAGAAATAGAGATATTACATATGGTGCTCAGCAGACCATCCAACAAATACAAGGAATGGCATCAAGATAGCTGCCAAAGTCGAAAATATGGTCTCAAACCAACCACACAAACTTACATATAAGGCATTGTAATAGCCACCAAAAATCTGCAATCATGACATTGAAATAGTCACCAGCTGTGCTGCAAATTCACAATTTGGTCCTAAACCCTCTAATCCTTCACCGATTGGACCTATACCAGTAGCCAAGATATTCACAATTTCAATTCAATTCACAATGTAATTCAACAACGAAAGAATGATTTCACCACTAATCCTCAATTATTCACCAAATGAAGCTCCAATGAAATCTCTAAATAAGATTACCCAAATTTGAATGATGGAAATAAAGGGGTTTTCATTCTCCAATCTCTAATGACAGCTAAACAGAATGTTCAAACTATTTGGAGGAATAAAATTACAAACAAGCATACATCCTTTGGCCAAAAACCTGGCTTATATGGCCCCCTTGAGCACACAACTTTTCTCTCTAAAAAGAAGTTTTTTGTCAAATCCTCAAACTGCCTCTTCCAATGCCATTTTGGACAATTAATAACTTTTGCTTTAAAAAACCCCCACTCTAGGAATCAAATTTTAAGAAAATGTTTTATTGCAACAAGCCCACTTAAAATAAACACTTTATGATGACATAAAAAGTATAACTCGGTTAAAGGTTATAAAATCATTTCCCTAGCATCATTTCCCTATGCCAAATGGGAAATGTGTAATGACCTTACAAAACCTTGTACGAACTTATCGAAAAAGGGGACATGATTGAATCATCAAGGAAGGTGAAGCCCAAATGTGCATATTGCAAGAAACCAAGGCATAATGTACATAAACTTATGCACAGCAATTTATGAGTTGAAGCATTTTCTGATGAATAAGCGAATCAAATTGCCTTCAACTATGTCAAGAGGTTCATCATATTCTTCTCATCCACAATAAGAGAGATAGATGTCGTTTTCTTAATTGAACCTTCAAGTGCTTTCAATGACTAAGGTTCTACAAACATGTTTAATCACATCTCCTCTTACTCCTATGCTTTTGTCGAGTCTAGAGTTGCTACACCTATTGCTTCAATGATTTTTTACTTTTGGATCATATTCAACATCTTCCGGATATATATTCTTGGGATGGAAACTTGATAGATACTAAAAGTTTTTCATATAAGTCCCTTCTTGCAAATTTAGAGGACACCCTTGAGGACATTCATATCCAATTTGATGACAATTCCATCACAACTTTTGTTACTTCACCTTTAAATCATGTTAAACATCCATATACACAAGGTTCCAAATTGTCACTTTCTTTAATTAGGCTTGGGACTCCTAATTCGAGTGTGGCACCTCTCGTCTCGGACGTGGCAACACTCAAGCAACTTCCAAAGACATTGTACATGCTTATCTTTCGTCCCTCGTATTCATAGTTGACCATCTACAAAGCAAGAGCCTACTTCAAAGGGGGCTCCCTAGTCCACTTCTTTGTCTCTATATTTGCAAGGATTTCACTCTTTATTTGAGGCTGGACTTCTTTATGTGGGGGAGTTTACCTCATACAAGATTTTTACCCTTCCTAGTTCCTTGAGGAACACATTTTGTACATGGGTTCCTCACATCGCTAAACATTTACCATGACTCATCTATCTTTACTACTTACCTAGGCTATGTTTATGAGGTCATTGTGGCATTATGTTATTTTCATGCATTTAGTTAATTACTTTATTGCATATTACACACCTAAGATAGGATAAGCTTGCTTAGGTAGGTTGTATTTGCATCATGCGACTTGTATTTTCCTAGTTTTGTGGAGATGACATGCACACATGTGACTTCATCTCCTATTATCCCACATTTTTGTATATTCACATCTTTTGGTGTATTTTATATATACCAACTTGTCGTTCTCATTTGAGCAATTTTATAAGTTTATGTATTCGCATAGTTTGATAAAATAGAATTAATCTCTCATTTAGAATCTCTTTTATCCTTTTATTGAAGCTCCTTGATCTTAGGTGGTTGTCTCCATAGACAGATCTTACAAATATGCATACTAACATGTGAATTCCAAGCCAAAAAGTAAAATTTCCAATAAATATTCTTGAGTGGCAATATTCCTTTGTATTAATTTCAATGAGATACACTAAAAGGAAAATAGCACCACTATAAACAATATAGTAAACTAAAAAGAATACACCTAGTATTTGCATCCACTCGGTGACAATAAGTCATTGCAAAAGAAGAGAAGGTTGTTCCTTGATACAACCCTAGAAAACCGAAAGTGGTAATAGATAATATAGTTCACTTTAGGATGCAAGAATCAAGACCAAAAATGCTCATAAACTTTCATAAGCAAAACTCTACCCGAAAAAAACACAAATTCTAACTAAAATCCCTCTAAACGCCTAAGCGCGGAACTACATGAATCTACCAATTGAAATCAAAGAGCCATGCCTTTTGACTTTGAGATTTGAAGGTTTTTTACCTCAAATCTGCCAACTTTTGTTGTTACATAGCCTTCCACAAGAAGAATAGATTAGAGTATCCAAAAAATGCAAAAAGATGTTCCTTTCTCCCAAAGGAAAGCCCTCTTTAAACACTCAACTAGATCAAGATAATAGTTAGGTTAAAAATAAGTCTAATGTATTAAAAGCAATACCTTTTAAAATTAAATGTCACAACATTAGACATTAGAGCCTCTTCTTGGTCTTAAGTCAAAGTTCTAATGTATCCAAAATGACATGAAATTGAATGAAATACACTAATTCTAGAAATACTAGACCTTTACCTAGAGATCACATCATAAATTGAGATTACCATCTAAAATACCTAAAGTGTCAAAAACCCAATTTAGGATACTTAGAGCCAATCCAACAACTATGCATGCCACAATCCAAAGTGTCTGTCCTCCTCAAATGCAACATAAAAAATAGTAGACCTCTAAAAGCCATAATTTAATCATAATCACCCATTAAAATCTATAAAAGACTCTGAATTGCACAAAATGGAGACTAGAGTAGAATCAAACACATCAAGGTAGATCGCCCACTCAAAACTCAATCCCACCCCAAAAAGTGAGATTCCTAAACTATAGAAATTTCATTTCCGTTCACCGAGAAATTAATAAACAAATGCATACAATTACTCATACTTATTCCTCCTATACACAAACATCCACTCACCACAACAAGCTTCACAAAATATGTTAGTGGGGCCCACAACTTAGTATCATTCAAAGAGAGGCAATACCAATCGTCCACTCCTAAATTTACTTGCCTCAAACAAGATAGAGTTGGATGATCCAAGATTGCAACTACTCTCAAGCACCATCCTCATGAGATAGACCAATCCACTATGTTAGGTAATATGTCAACACAACTCCTCATCCACTTCTCTCTAGTCATAAGGATTTTCTCCAACATTGGAACTAATTTCCCCTCATCATCAAGGGGTGGTGGCTTAGTTAAAGGTATCAAACACTACCCCATTACCTTCAAACATTAAGGGGAATATTCAAGATCAAGTATTTCAAGGAGCTCAATTATTTCACAAACATAAAAAGCTACATGATCCTCTTTGGAAATCCAAGAATCAACATGAGGATGATTGCAACTAAGAAGATTCGACGAGGAGTTTCAAGACAATGACAATTTCAAGTGACTTATCAAGAAAAAGAAGGTCAAGGTTAAGATCAAAAGTGGGAATCAAAGATGGAAATGGAAATGCAAGTGCAATGGTCCAAGTAGACAACCACACAAGGAAGATCAAAGATAAGGATGTTCAAGATGAAGAAACATGAGGAAGACAATTTCAAGATCAAGGGAGATCGAGGAGGTGGTCGTTCAAAGGAGAACCACCATGAAGATCGAGCAAGCAAGGAAGTCTAAGAAAGATAGTTTCAGAAGAGTAGATCAAAACTAGAATTGCTAAGTATCAAGAGATATTGTTTGAAATGCAAGACTTCTTTGTGACAAGGAAGAAAGATTTCAAGATAAGCAAGATGATGTGGCATCAACATATTTTCAATCAATAAAAAATTCCACATCATCACCATGTCTAAATGCATCAAATTTGCCATCAAGGAAAAGGATAAGTGATGCATCCTTCTAGAACAAAGTTTGTTATGATCCTATGTGGCATGGAATTTTCCTATTCGCCCATGAAGGATGCCTTATTTTTCATTGGCCAGCATTTAATGATTGTAGGTAGTAGTTATAGCGAACCCTAATTAGGGTTACTTTAAATTATCTCGACCATTGATCTTAAATCAATATGGCCCTTGGTTATAATTGAAAGCCCTATAAAAAGGCTTGCTTATTCCATTTGTGGAAGAGAGGAGTAACTTATTGTGAAATTGTTGCCTAAAAACTGCCAAAATAATTGCAAATTCATTGAATCTTGGTGAATACTTGTGTTATTTTGGGTGTTAGCATGGTTTCCTACTTCTCAATTAGTTATAATTCATTTATGTTGAGTAGTTGAATCAAAGACATTGTTGTTGATTGATGTTCAAACCTCTTATGGTCATACCATTTGTAATTTGTTGATTATCCTTAGAAAATTGCATCAACTCTGCGTAGTTTTTTCATTTGGCGAAGCAAAGTTTGGTTTGGTTTCACTAAGTCATCCTTGCATTGTAGAAGTAGATTAGATTTCTACACTCAATCTTTTTCGCATTTTATTTCAAAACCCTTGCTAGGATTAGTTGAAGAGCCTACATTGCAACACCATTCGCCATTTAAAGAAACTTGATAGATGCATGAAAAGAATAGCGTAAGTCCCATTTGTGATTACCAGCATATCACATCATATAAACTAAGTTGTATCCAACATAAAGTCACTAGTACGCATTGTAAACCTTGGGGTTGCTTAATTTGATCACACATTTGTTACATTGTTTAGCATTTGAATTTTCCTTGTTCACAAGGGGATAGGATACTTATTATTTTATTATGCATGTTGGAGTGAACATAAAACTCACATCAACACAACTCTTCCCTCCAACCTAGGGTAAACTTGTGATAAAGTCCATTGGCACCACTTCCCATTTCCATTGAGGATTAGAAAGGGTTTGATGCAAACTTGTTGGGTGTGTCATCTCATGTTCCATCCTCTAATAAACATCAGACTACTGCAGATACTATAGTACATCATCTTTTAAGCCTTTCCATGACCTAATCCCCATCTATTTGTAGGTTTTGAATAACCAATATGTCTTAAAAGTGAAGAAATGTGTAAAACTCCAATGATCTTAAGCTTTGACCATGGAATCAATGAGATTCTCGCATTATACACAATAATACTATATTTGACCTAATATCTCTCATCTTTGTCCTTTGAAGTAATATCCTCTATCAGCCCTATATAAAAAGTGTCTATGGCATACTCAACCATTACACCTCTCTACAATCAAACCCTATTGAAGAAATGTCTAATAATTTGGGTCTTTTGGAAAGTGTCTGCAACTTGGGTCTACAACTTACCTATTTATGTTGTTGGTCATTAAATCCCATTATGATAGAAGAAACCTCAAGTTGTTGTGATCTATACACATCACAAAACGACTGGAAACCAAGTACTATGTGAACATGGCTAGTGCATGCATCACTGCAAACATCACTTTATCATTAATGGAAAATTATCACTCAACTACATTTAACTCACTACTCTAAAAATGAACATTTTTCATTTTTACTTAAGGAAAGCACCAACGCCTCAAACGTAAGGCATCACATTCAACCACCAAAGGTAATGAGAAAATTGCATAAGAACAACACTAAATCCTTGGACCTAAAGCATCACATTCAATCACCAAAGCTAATGAGAAATCAACTAAACTAAGAATAGACCCAAATCATGTTGCCTTATTTAATCGATCAAATACTTCCAAAGCTATTGTAGGTTGAGAGAAAGCACCCTTCTTGGTCAATTCAATCAAACAAGCTGCAAGGTAAGAAAAACCTCTAATAAGTCTCCTATAATAGCTACATAGGTCTAGGAAACCTCATAGTTGTGTTGATATCCTCGGGATAAGCTACTCTTGAATAGATTGTACCTTGGTCTAGTCCCTCTATAAACTAGAAGATCTACAATATGTCCAAGGTAAAGATTCTTTTTATATTGAATTCACACATTTTCTTTACAGTGAAGATCTACTACTAGAAAATGTGTAACACTATATTCAAATATACAATATACTCCTCCCAAGTCCTAGTGTAAATAAGTATCTCATCAAAGAAAATAATCTAAATCATCACAAATAACACTGAAGATCCCATTCAATACCAATAAGGTAGTTGGTGCATTATAGAGCACAAAAGGCATTGCTAAGAACTCAAAGTGTCCACAATGACACTAGAAAGTATTCTTTTGTACATATTCAAATATAACCCAAATTTGATTGTATCTAGAATGTTGATCAATCTTTGTGAAGTATAATGTCCCCATTTTTAACTTCCCTAGCAGTGCAGTTGTCGTTGACTTTTTGGGTTTTGGGTTAGCTTGTTCAAAGGGATAATTTGATGTTACTAAGGAGCTCAAATGGTTTAGAGGACTCATATGACGCTTTCAGATGTTATTTCTGACTTCAGAGTGCTTATTTTTAGTAAGTCACCTAGTCAAGTCCATTTATCATCTTTTATCATTGGGATCACTCCTACGCAGTCAGATTTCAATTCTGATGCATTTCCACCATCGTTGCTCATTGGGTGCAATATTGAGTTATATTTAATTATTTTCACTAAGGTCGTCTTTTTAATTATATTTATTTATCGGGTGCCTCAGTATTGTAGCTCATTGGAAAGGGAATGGAAAGTTTAAAATGATGGGACGCTCGAAAGTGACTTTAAGTGCCAGAATTGTTTTAAAAGTAAATTAAATCAGTTTCTGGAAAGTTCCATAAAAAGCTTATAAAAAGGGAAATTGAGAGCTCATTTGGTATGTTGAATTTATCACTTCTAACATTTCTCTTAAAAAAAACCATGTGTAGCTTCTTGAGTTGGATTCGGTTCAGCTCAAGCTTTGTGAGGACCGAAACCCTTGCAAGTACATCTACTATGTTCATAAAAGATCCAATCTAGAGGATTACTCAGTGATTTCACAAAAAGATTACAACCAGGCTTCATCGTGAAAGATTTCAGTTGTATTTACAGTCTTGATATAGCAGAGTGAAACAGAGTGAAATTATTATCTGCAGGTTTATTTCCTTTATTTGTTGGTTGTAAGCCTAGGGAGTGGTGTGAGCATAGAGGAAGGTGGTGCTAGGGATTTGAAGAGGTTTCTATTGCTGTTTGGAAGCGTTCAGGGTCTACATTACCATTTCTATCCATTTCATGCCCTTTGGAGAAGTTATTGAAGATTGGCGTCCAAACTACAAGTGCCAATTAGCTGGATTTTAATACCAGTTCAGTCTATTTCATTGCTAAATTTTCTGGGTATGTTTCAATTAGATATGCAATGCTATTTAATGATCTGGGTTGCTCTTACTTTTGGGAAAAATCCATTTACAGATCAGAAATAAAACCTAGATATTTCAGCTTCATATATTTCTGAGTTTTGTCAGTTTTCTAAGTTATTAAATTGCTGAAAGTTACTTTATTACCTGCCCTTTGTTTATCATCTCAAAACCATTGCAAAACACAAAACAAAAAAAAAAAAAAGGCAAAATAGGCCAGCATATTACATGAAGTAAATTGTCCCATGTAATTCATCTATCAACTCATCAATGTAGGCTATCAAGTACTAATTCTTAATGGTTTCTTGTTCAAGGCCTAATAATTAATGTGCATTCTCATGATCCCATTCTTTTTCCTTCACCAACACCACTAATGAAGCAAATGGGATTGTGCTAGATCTAATATGCCCTTAGTCTAACAACTCTTGTACAATATGCTTTATCCCATCCTTAAAGGCATGAGAATGACAACAAGAGGTAGTAATGATGGATCTAGACCCAACTCCAACTCAATAGTATGTTGAAAGACTTGTCTAGTAGAAGACTTGAACACATGTCTTCAAACATTGAAGACTACTCCAAAAGAATTCGAAAATTTAGATGATACTCAACAACCTCAAAAGTTGTACCCTAGGACATACCCTTAATGGTACAACTCGCAACAACTCAACTCACCTAGTCTCATACTAGAAGTCTCTCTAAACAATGTGTGGACATCTACTATGTTAATCCACCTATCATGACTTTGATGATTTACTCTTTCTCTTGGTCAACAAAATGCAATGTCATCATCTTGTAGTTCTAAGGGACTTCCCAAGTGAATGAAACCATTGAATACCAAACACCATATGAATTCCTAAAGGAATAACATTAAATTCATGCATAATAGGATGGTCATCCAATACCACCTCTCTAATTGGAAAATGACACACTTACAAGGTAAGGAATATTTATCTACCACTACCATGTCAAAACTTGCGAACCCTTCTACCTCCATGTACCTTGTTGTGATGTCCCCATCCTTAAACTAATAACATAAAAGCAATAAAGTACTTTTGTGGTCAAGGAGTGGCAATCCTTGAGGACCTATACCTAGTTTGTAGGAAGTTAGAAGTAGATGTACATAGCCAATTGTTAGTAGAAGGAAAAAGTATTTGGAAAATCGTGAAGTCTTATGAATAAGACGATTTTCCTTGGAGTTATAAGAGATAAGACAAATGATGATCACCTTTCCAAAAGTGATGAGAAGCAACATGTTCACCACATCAAGCAAGACGAGCATCACCTTATGATTAAGTCAATTAGTCTCACATGGAGAAGAATCAAGGCAATGACATAAAGACCAACTATGCATCCTAATCAAGGATCATCCATGAAAGATAGAATGATGATTGCAAAGGAGTTGGAAACGATCAACTATAGACATTAAGTTAAGTATCGAGCATTGACCATAAGTAATCAACTACTTCAGATCAATCAAGGTATATTGAAGATTCATTTGATGAAGGACAACAATGCTTACGAATCTTATTAGTATGATGACCAATCACATACACCAATGGAGGAAACCTGTTAAGCATTGCTTCTCAATCGTCATACATATGTGAACACTCGTGATAATAACGATCTCGTTGCAGACCACCGGTTAGTAATGGGTTGTATGAAAGAAAAGTGGTGAGCAAAGACTAGAAACATCGATTGACTGAACCAAGTACGATTCAGCATATTAAGGAAGTTCACAAAGGCATCAATGGTTGATAAGAAATGGCGATTATATAAAGGATGGATAGACACGATATAATTACAAGGAGATCGATTAATGTTAATAGAATGGATAGATCAACTAGGTATGAAAATGATCTATATCATAATCGAAATGGAGGAAGATTAAAAATAATTGCAGCATTGTTAATCGAGTTAAAGACAAGGATTAGTTGTCAGTAATAAATAGCATTAAGCAACAGTGACTTGTATAAGCATTATGCAACATTAAGTTGATAATGATTATCAAATCTAAACTAATTGAAGAGACATGATGTTAATTAGTTGTCAGCAATTACAAGTTTGGAGATTAATCAATAGTCATGAGACAATGAAAGGGTGTGATTAAGCATCAGATGTTTATTATGTAGAAACCAATTTGGATTATGAATGCCACAATTAGTAATTGTAATGAAGTGTTGCAATTCGTACTAAGGAAGGGAGATGATAATAAGACATGTCTTTTGAAACGTGACTTATCATTCCAATTACAAGATATAAGAACGCATTCAAAATCATTCAACTGGGATCATCAATTTGTAACAGTTTGTCTCTTTTATCCATATTTGGATCTACTCTTTGCGCAATTGCCATATTGCCTATTATTCACTGCATACTTATAAAGGAAGATTGGAGACAGCACCTTGTTGCAAGAATCAATTGATAATATCAGACATAGCAGTATTATTCAGAATTGCACAAGCATATTGACATATTAGACACGGCAATTATTGCTATAAGCAATAAGAGGTATCAATTGCATGACTTGAGTGACTGCATTAAAGACAACAATTCAATCGCTATAAGCGATCCTAAAATAATAATGTAGCATATCTCCTATTGTCAGATCAGAGCAAGCTATCAAGATCATCTTGCATATTCAAGTTAGCCATATCAGATATAGCAGAGATCATATTATTGCACTGAGTGCAAATATATATCTAAGATCAATTCACTTAGCATATATCTAATTGTTCAATCAAGGATAGTAGTGGCATTGATAAGAACAATTGTCCTATAAGTATCGAATATACAATTATATTACTGTTGAAATAACATTGTCACAAGTTATAAGTGATATCGTTATTTGTAATTCATAGCAAGAATAGAGATTTTAAGGTAATTGCCCCAAAATCCCAAGATATCCTAAAAGGGGACATTAGACTTGTTGACCCATGGATCTAGATGGAGTGGTGGTGGTGCCCAATCTCTATGGTAAAGAGTTTGTAAACAGTCTTATGTTGATGCTATGATGTTCTTCTACCAATACCCCTAATCGATGTACGACAAAAATTCTTGCCTGGTATAGTAGCCTCCAAAGTTAAGGTCCTCTTAATGGTAGTCTAAAAGCTAATATATTGCCTATGAACAAGGAGGGTCCTATATTGCCTGTGATTAAAGAGGGCTTCTATGGCTATTGCGGGAGGGTATGTATATTGCCTGTGGACGGGGAGGGTTCAATAATATTGCCTATGAATTGGGAGGGCCCTACTTCCATGCACTATATCTACCCACCCACCCCGTGTTCAATGGAACTATAACTCCTACCAATGGCTAATTGGAGGAGGGCTAGCAAGTTGATTATTTTAAGTGCCACAAAAGGCCTGGCAAAACTATAATTATATAGTTGGCCCACCCAACCGAACCTTTCAGGTGGGTAGGAATTTTGAATCAAAAGCCTTAACCAAACATCTAAGAGGATCTCTTAAAACCTCCATGAACAACTACGTCAATCAACTCTTGGACACATCAAAATCCATCACTAAAATCCTTCAGTTTTCAGCAAAATAAGCATATACTATATTGTGTTCTTCAACTATGTCGTTTCTCTAATATGCGCCTCAAGATACTACATCCCAGATTTATCTATAACCTCCAATACAACTAGTAAATAAGGCTAAAATTGTTCCTCAATAATCAGATTGTGGTACCACCACTTGTGTAGTGAATTTAACTGCCTCCTCATACATTGGACTCAAGGAGAAGAAAGCGCTTACGTTTTGAATCCAAGAAAATTTGACCATTTGTTGGATCCCATCAAGTGAAAACTGAGATTTCACAATTGGTTCTCAAGATCCATGTAATTATGGTTCTAATTTGGTCTTCTCTCCTTAGGTTTGGTTTTTGTCTTCAAGGTACAAAAATTCAAGAAAGTGATGTCAACCCAAAACTCCTCCCCCTATACTCAGCATGGATGGATGCCAACCATCTTCCTCCTACTTTAGTAGCTCCTCCTCTAGTTGTGTTGCCAATATGTAAAAAAGTAACTCTAGGTAGCCTAGATCCACTAGCTTCCCTAGATGCCTACTGAGTTCTTCAATTTGCTCTTTAAGTGAAAGATTCCCCTATATCACCATCACTAGTAGGAAAAGTCATGGGGATGAAACCCAAAATTTCAAAGGCTTGGGTGAAAAAGTCAACGTTACTACTATCCTTCCTTCCAAAGACTCAATAGTTTCAAAAAATTCCCTCTATTCAACATCACCCAACATCTTCACATGACTATTGGTGTCGTATGCTAAAATAAGGGTTTGCTTAAACTCTTCATTGATATGTCACTTCCCTTTCACAAACTGACATTGAAAAACCAACTCTCCTTATAACCACTTAGGCTCGCAAAATCACGGTTCTAATACCACTATAAAACCCCTAGCCAAAAGACAAACTAACATGTACGTTAGAAAATAAAAGATCACATAAATATAAATAGTGCAATAAACTGAAAAGGTTGCACCTAGTATTGTATCCACTCAATGATGAATAATTATTACAAGAGAAGAACAAGCTACTCACCAATACAACCCTAGATACCAAAAAAGTAGTAGATAGAAAGAGTAGCCAAGAATCAAGTGTAGATCAGCTCGGAAACTTTCCCAAAAGAAAACCTAGCCAAATCAGGCACAAACTTCATATAAAATTCCTTTAAATGCCCAAGTGCAAACCCTACACGAATTTGATTATTAGAAACAAACAACCACACCCTCTAACTTTGAGATTTGAAGGTTTTCATCCTCAAATCTATCTACTTCAGCCACTACGCCTCCTTCCCCAAGAAGAATAGATTAGGCTTCCCCCAAAATGCAAGATGTTGCCTTCTCAAAACTGCGCAAAGTGAGTTATTATACACACTGCCCAACACGTGCGCAACTGAACTGTGCATCTGAAAAGGGTCATACACAAGAGGATGAAAGGAAAAACTCTAAGTTACCGGATTCGTCTATTTGGGCCCTGATCCTGGTTCCAGTACGATCCGGATCCTAGTTCCGCCCAGATTCCTCTTGGATTTCGCCAGGGTTCCGGAATGGAATCTGCATTCCCTATGGATACCTCAGTGAGGAATCCAGATTCCATTCTGAAACCCTAGCGAAATCCAAGTGGAATTCAGGAGGATCCGCAAGAATCCAGAAGGATCCGGGGGAATCCAAAATCTGGGAGTTAAAAATATGGGCCTGCAATGACTTTTTTTTTATTTTTTTTATAAATAAAGTCAAACTAAACCTAATTTGATCATTCTAAACCCTAATTCGACCCTTTTATGGTTGCCAAAAAGCATTTGATGTTCATTCATTCATCTCTCAAGCATTTTTCACCATTTTGGTTTTGTTCTACAACTGTAGCATTTCTCTTCGAATGCGAACATTTTGGAGGACTAATATCCGCATCATAGACTTAGGAATCGTTGGAGAATCCAAATTTAGTGGGCAAAGGTAAGTGAATCTTCATTTTGTTCAACTTTTTATTGAATTTTTCAAGATTTTTCAAGATTTTTTTAAAAATTTCAAGTTTTTAAAGAAGTTTTAAATATTTTTTTTATACATTGTATCCATATTAAGGGGTTATAATGCCGATTTTTTTTTCCATTTAGGTTCATTATTCAAAGTTAGACAGAATGGCTGGAAGTGGAAGTGGAAGTGGAAGTGGAAGCTCTAGTTCAGTTGCTGGGGCAAACCCTTTTAAAATTGATGCAGCTTCACCGCTTTGGCGTTACACAAAAATGATTAGGCAAGTGTCTGGTGGAGGGGGTTTTGTTTGGCGGTGTAACCATTGCAACGTAGAGTACTCCAGCTCATACTATCGAGTGAAACCTCACTTCATTCCTAATGTTGGAAAAGGAATGAAACCATGTAAGGGGAAAGATGAGAACGGGTTGCCAGCTCATTTAATCTTGCAATATGCTAGAGAACAAGAAGAAGCCGATTGGAGAACCAACAGAGGAAAGACAGTTAGTGCTCCATCCCATGCCCAGACAGGCTCGAGGAAACCTCCCAGTGGCTTGGTAAAATCTACGGGTCCACATCCTTTCTTGCCAACGCCACCACCTTCCTTCTGAACCAGAAAATGTTCCACAGAAAAGAGGCCCATTGGATATGGCCTTCAAAAATGAATTGAGAGATCTTTGTAATGAAAGTATTAGTCGTTGTTTATATGCGAATGGGCTTCCATTCAACCTTGTTAGATCACCTTATTGGCGGCAGATGGTTAGTACCCTTAGCAAGGCACCTGCTGATTATGTTTGTGTTGGGTATGAAAAGGTGCAAACCACCTTATTGTCGAGGGAGAAAGCCTCAGTAGAGAAAAAATTGAGAGTGATCAAGGATACATGGGGGGAAACAGGTGTGTCCATCATTTCTGATGGATGGAAAGATTGCAAGAATAGGCCTTTAATCAATGTTATAGCAGTGTCACCTAAAGGGGCTATGTTCTTGAAGGCAGTGAAATGTGAGGAGCAAGTGAAAGATGCAAGTTTCATTGCCAATATCCTCATCGAATCAATTGACATGGTTGGGGCTGCAAATGTTGTCCAAGTCATAACGGACAATGCTAAAAATTGTAGGGCAGCTAGGGCTATAGTGGAGGCCACATATAATCACATCTTTTGGACACCATGTACAGTCCACTCACTAAATTTAATCATGCAGAAGATTGGCACTCGAATTGAATGGGTAAATAAAATTTACACGGAGGCTGAGGAGATACAAATGTTTGTGACTAATCATCACATGACACAAGCCATATTCAGGACCTTCTCTTCATTGGAGTTGTTGAAGGTAATTTCAATTTGATTTTGTTTTT
>MU224729.1:736240-773644 GCA_018584345.1 Thuja plicata | reverse complement strand
CGCAATCGCTTGGGTTCCAAAAAAGCAGAGGATTTGGTCTACATACACTACAACCTTCGCCTATTGTCACATAAGAAAGAGGGCTACAATGAAGGTGTGACAAAGAATTGGGATCTAGTCCCTGAGTCATCTGATTTAGAGGCCACGATTGCACAACTTTCCCATGTCTATGTATATGATCAAGAGGCAACTACTTCACATGACATGGCGAGTGCCACGGCTGTTGGTTCGAATGAAGTTGAAGAGGAACCAAATGATGACCTTGATTCCAATGAAGATGATGAAGAATATGGAATTGGATATTAAGTTTACTGTTTTAATTTTTAACTATGAAATATGGCTTGTGATTTAAATTTTCAGCATGTAATGACATTTTGAGACTTTTGCAAAGTATGAATATCATATAATCATATACTGACAATAATGGATTTATCATTTTATCTGAATCATTATGTCATATGAGAATCACGCTTCTAACTTCTTACTATTATCATTATATGTTTCAACTTTGAAGTTTTGAACTAATGATGAATAAGCA
The DNA here is from genome assembly GCA_018584345.1 of Thuja plicata. Lineage (NCBI taxonomy): Eukaryota > Viridiplantae > Streptophyta > Pinopsida > Cupressales > Cupressaceae > Thuja > Thuja plicata. The sequence goes on along the minus strand of MU224729.1, from coordinate 773,106 downwards.
TTGACAGGTTAAATGTATGGAATCTATGAATATATATACATATATAAATTTATATATATATATATATATATTTCAAAAATGTCTATCTATAATATATATATACCCGCGGAACCAAGATCAGCTACTTAGGTTCAAAAACTGTAGGCACTCCTCACTATGTAAACTCCTCAATGAGCTCTGTCTGAAATCTTGATGCACTAGGATCCCAAACTCTGAACCGAAGCCTGCCAAGAAGAACATCCTTAGACTTCTGCTGCTCAATTCTGAACTCAACTTCATTGTGCCCGAAGTGGTGAAGTCAATCAATGGGATCTGCCCAAACTGCACTGCTAACCCTCTCATTACTCGGGTCCCAAAGCACACTGAACTCACATCCATTTGTACTATGGAGATAAGAACATCCGAAGGTGTCTGTAACGTTGCCACTATCTCCATCCTCTACTAGTCTCCCATGGATGTGCTGACTCTGAAAGTACTCCAACTTGCAGCCATTGATCCCATATATAGCAAATGGCAAATACCCATCCCACAAAGGATGGCACAACCTTGGAACCAATCCACACTGATGCATCCTCAAATCCTCTGTGTGGATCAAAAAAGTAGTGATGAGTACTCTTCCCTATGCAGTCGCGATAAAAAGCTCCCACCGCAATCAAGCGATGACTATCATAGTTCTGAATATAACCTTTGTCAATTGACTCATCACCAACAACACCTGCAGTGTATGTAACTACAGGAGAACCTGAAGCAACATGTGGTTCTTCGTTATTCTCAACAGATGCACTCATCCCGACTGTATCAATTGCACCTGTAACTGCGATAAGTATGGCCACATCCTCTGCCTGCTCACAACCAAAATCCATGGACATAGTAACATCTCCAACTGTTGTTATAGGAAACTGAACTGTGTCTGCAAATCGTGAAAATTGTGTCTGCAAATGGTGAAAACTGTGCCAAGCTCAACTCAAGTGAGTGAACATCAACCTCAAAAAGCGGATTGTCATACGACAATGTTGTATCCATCTCGAACAAAGGATTGTTCATAAAGTGAACCTCAATGGATGGCTCAACTGGTAAGGTAGAAGCTGCTGATATGACAGTATCTTTACACACTTCTTCCAAGATAGTTGCATATCCATCCAAAACCCGATCCTGGGACCTATTACCAACCGCTGAGTTTTCTAATTTATTTTCCCAGATCTGATTTGTGAAATCAGACTTGTTGTGGCCAACATAAACATCGCATAACTCATTTCTAACACCCAAATCTTGAGTGTCCACACTGGGGAACTCTATGCAACCATCTTTCACACATGGAATGGTTGTTACCTCATGATAGTGCAAAGAATTTTGACTGCTGCTACAAAAATCAGAACTGTTAGAGCTTGTATCCTTTGCACATTCCTCATTTTTGATGCTTCCAACTTGCGTGCCAACATTTGTAGATCCTTCCACAACATTTTCCTTATTGTACTGTTGTGTTGAATCTTTACTTGTAGGTGTGGATGATTGCCTGGATTTCCTCAAAAGATAATCTTCATAACGCTACAAATCATAACCTAACCTTTGTTGAGCTTGAGCAAAGTCCTTAACGATCTTTTCCAAGCTAAGCCACTTTCCCATACCTACACAAAAACAAGAGTGTTGGTCACTCAAATATCAACTGTGTGAACCCGTTTGTTTTTTTTATTATTTCCAACCCCCAACAGGTTGGCAAGAAACCGCTCTGATACCACTGTAAGAACCCCTGCAAGTTCTAACTCTGCCAGACCCACTAATTTGCTATGCAAATGAGATATATATATATATATATATATATATATATATATATATATATATAACTGATTTTGAAATAAATATGCAATTCCTTGAATTTTTATAAAGTGTTGTCAGGCAAGATAATAACTTTGCATTAAAGTAATTCTGAAACAATTTTCCAGTGCATTGAATTGTGATGACTTCTTATTAATTTATAGGTAAAAACAATGCATTGAAAAAAGATTAATTAAATTCTAAAAACTAAAATGCAACTGAGAAAAAACTGAATTTAACCTAGAAGAATCACAACACTTGAATTTGGCCTAGAAACTTATCGAATTTTTAGCAAACCCCTTTGCAATCTGCTAGACGTCACCATAAACAGAGATACACAACAAATTCAAAGTGTTTGAGCCCTAGAAACTCACGGCACAGCTACAGCTACAGCCCTCACATGGGTTATTAGAAGATATACGGCCAGCATGAAAATGGTTGGCAATTATCAATTAATGCTGCAAATCGTTGAAATAAGCCGCCTATGGAATCAGCTCTCCAATCCTTCACCAAAAACTTCACAGATTACACTACATTACATTTTTTGAATGAAACCATCACAGATCAGCAAAATTCGATGGATCTCTCACCATCTCAAATCGCCAGAACAATGAAGAATTGTCGCCCTTCAATGCAAGAATCACAGAAATTCTCGTTTTCTTCCAATTCCCAAAAACCAAACTCCAAGCAATCATTCGCATATGCATAATAATGAAATCAATTTCTTCCTTGGCTTTTTATAATATTCCCCATAAGTTCGATCCACAAGGCTTCTCAAATAAGTCACATTAATGACTTATTAAATTGCAATGTATTTACTTTATAATATCAATTAATAATTTCCTTTGAATAGGCACCTAATTAAATTAAAACAGATAAATGACTTGCCTACAGTAGCAATATAAATGAGGGTGCAAAGTGGACATATACGTATACAAGTTTATGAGATAATCACATCCCACATGAAGAGACAAACTATATCTGTATAGAAAAGCATACAAGCACAACATGCATCCAACAAAAAATCAACCTCCTGGCTCAAAGTTGTAATCCTGATCACAGTGCTAAATGGACAACATGTGTTAGCAGTAAAACTAATACACTTGTAGATTAGAAAAATGCTGCATTAATATCTACAATTGCATTGCACACAGCAAGGAATGTACCTTTTTAAGGGGAGCAACTATTCGACCTTGCTTTTGCTTTGGGATGCCAATAACTAATGCCCAGTATCTTCGCTTTATGTTTCTTCCAGAGTAATCACGATTCTATATAGCAGAATCAATCAATCAATCGAACTAGAGGACCAGAAAGATCTGCTTCATAGAAATTGAAATGCAAGAAATAGAGACATGAAACTCCAAAACAAATTTCCTAAAAATGAACTTAGTCAAAAACGATTAAAAAGAAACAATTTTAAATGCATGGACATACATCAGACAAGGATGTTGTGGAGGTCTTTTCTCGATACAAAGTATGTAGTAGTGTTGCACTTTCACGTGTCCGTCCCATCACCAAAACTCCACTGCACTCTTTGTCAAGTCTGTGCACCTAAGATTGCAACCAATAGCCAATGTTAATAGTCTTAAGCCCTTGCTTAGTTCCACAACTTTGAATGTTAATCCATTAACTAAAATATTCTACAATCTAACCATTTGTCCCAAAAAGGAAATAAGTGTCAATAGAAAGAACTTATCACAACAAGATTTAATGTGTCTGTAATATGTATGAACTGATTGTAACATATCATCTACTTAGCTATGGTACCCTTAATGTCTGAGGCAAAATACTCCAGAGAATCTATACTTAGCCTGTGCGGGATCTGCATTTCGTACAAACCATAAGTCCTGTAATCATTCAAAACCTAAAAGTTGCATTCACATTCCAGAAGCCCAACGTGTGGAAGAGGCCTAACTGTCAGGCTCTGATTTCAGCTAATATGGCTCCACATTACACTTAGCAGAAAATTACGAAGAAAACAAGTGGATTGCACAGAAAGATAAAGATATTGGCCAAAGATTATGCTTTTACATTCTTCATTGATGGAGGCGAGCTCAACCAACAGGAGAGAAAAACTCAAACACCAAGCAGAAAAGAGATATGTAAGTTACAGGGAATGACAAAAGACAGTGACCAAAACTGATGTCTTTACATTCTTTGTTAGTGTAGTACATAGGTATAGAAGAATGAGGATGAGTTCTGGCTGGAGAAGGCCATGCACATCTGAAAGAGTCCCATAACAGAGTGTGCAGATTACATGTAGTCACAATAGTTTCAATTCAGTCGGGAAGGGTTCCATTCAATTAGCCCAAGAATTCATGAAGATATTTAGAATGAGAGTGATATTTACAAGGTGAGAAATTCCTATGAGAAGTAAGTCTCCTCACAAAATCAACTTGCTTTCCCCCATCAATACATCAGTCACATATATTGACAAATCCAACTTCATCTCATCGGTAAACCATCACAAAGGAAATTTGATCTGAAAAATAAATCAAAAACTTAACAGAGCAAGCTGAAGAAAAAGACAGCTAAGCTGATCTTAGAACCCTATTTTGTATTGTTGAATAGTTCTTATAGCTCAGCTGATGGAAAAGGAGCATATGAATATGGTTCAAAATATCGTTATCGGCAACTTATCACCAAGGGAAAAAAATAAATATCGGGAAAATCGGAGATAAATCGGCAACTTAATGGGAAAATATCGGGAACTTGTGAATCCGAATTTGCTTGAAAAATTTCTTCAAATCCAAACAAATTGCTCTAAAATGCTGCAAATCACGTTTTTTCTCCTTCAAACCCTTTTTTCCTTTCCCAAACACCAATTTGCAAACAAGAAAATGTAAAATGAGTGCTTTTTGGGCCGTCAGTCCCTATTAGCGGACTGCGGCCGATATTTTGGCGATAAGTTCGTTTTTTTCAGAGATAAGTTTGCAATATCTCGACAATATAAATCCGCGATAAAATTACGTAGTTTATCGCCACCCAAAACTTCTCGCGATAAGTTTACTTATCGCAGAGAAGTCTGCGATATTTTAATCTATGGTTGAAACACCTTTGTGCATCTGGCTTACCAATCGAGGAGATTCTGTATAGTCATATTTCAATGCCGCTGCTGCCAACACATCCAAACTTTTGTGAATACCAGTGCCACCCTGTAGCAAACATACAAAGATAGTTTAGCCACAATTCCAGGACTTGGAACCAGTTAGTCACACAGAAGCAAATATCATGGTTCAAAATGGCAAACCTGAACAGGTAAACCTGGAGGCTTATTTAAGACAATTATTGCTGGATCCTGAAAATACAGAATACTATAGTTAGTTTACATTAGGCCTTGCTTCCTACAGTAACCAAGTTTGCAAGTAAGACAGCTTAATATTGGAACAAAGTTTGAGGGTATTCCTTGTATATTTCAAGACTTTGTATGTAGCTTATTTCATCTGTACTTGGACTGAAGGTTTTTCTTTGGACGGGATTGTCTTTTTGGGGGAATTTACTCTCAGAGACAGTAATAGGCAAGTATAATTTTGTCCCTGGCTTCATAATTTCTTTTCCTAACACCTGCCATAAAACATTATGTTAATACATTATGTTCATTGACAAATAGAAATTCATCATTGAAAGAAGAGAAATCAAATTAAAGAAACAAGAAAGCATTCAGTACAATTTTAAACAAATATACTGACATTTGAAATTTAAAAATAAAAAACACACCCGTTTCAGTTGTGGCTTCTGTTTTTCCTGCTCTGTCTGTGAATCCATGGAATCCATTCTGACCTGCACATAAGCAGTATTATAGAATTCCAACTTACCATTGAGAGATGAATAATATTTTAGTAGTAAAATAAATGAATAAACAAAAATCGGGCAGGAATAAATGGGCAACTCTGTGTTTCTCTTTTAAAATACAAAGTCATAAGCAAAAACTATCTAGAGACATGAATAAGTAGACGCTCATGCAAGCCTTCAACCTCTAAAGGCTATTATTAAATAACAGATATTAATCCAATCATGTTAAATTAAAAAAAGAAATGGAATAAGAGGAAGTTAGAAGATTAATACAATTATTGATAAAGACCGTTCATTATGGACATAGATTTATTAGGTTGTAAAAGCATATTCCCTGATGCATCCTCTTTGATTGTTTTCCAAATGCTTATATAATCAAAATATTGTCATGTATAGATGAAAATTATATAAATTATATTAACATCCACAAACTAATAAAGTAATTAATATTAATGGCCATTTAGATTTTTAGATATTTAGTCTTTTAGGCAAGTTTTAGTTTTTTATTTAGTTTCCAAATAATATGGAAACTTTCCTGTTGTCAGCCTTTTAGAAAGTTTCCATTTCATTCTTAGTTTTTCTCTATATAAGGAGACTTCGTCTCCATATTATAATTAATCTTTATGAATATACATTTCCATAACATGGTCTCAGAGGCAGTTTTTAGCAAACTTTTTATAAAAATCCGTAGCCTTTCTACCTGGAATTTTTTTTTACAGAAGTTTTTCATTTTTTTATGAAAAATCGAAGGTCTGAAAATTCGAGGGTTTTTGAGGAGATTGTTCCACAATTTTCAGAGAAACACATGTTTTTTGGCTGCCTATGAAGAAAATCGTGGGTACCTGCGGCCAAGATTTCTAAGCCTCTCTGTAGATGTTTTTCTGGATTTTGGTAATTCCTGCAATTTTTCAGCACCTAGGTTTTCAGACCTAGGGATTTGTGCATAAGTTTTTCTCGATTTTTAGACAAATCGTGAGTTTGAAGAGTGTTGCACCCTCTATAAAGTTTCTGGGCAAGGATTTGACTGATTTTTACCAAAAAACCAGATTTTTTGGGTATTTGTACCAGCTACACTAAAGGTTTTTACTGGTTTTTGACCAAAAAAAATCAGAATTTTCTAAAAGCTCGAGTTTGCCTCGTTTTTTGTGCATAGGAAAACGGGAGGGATGGGGTCGTTGACCAACATCATGTTGGAGGGAAATCAGTGGTTCAACGGCAGAAATTACAAATTTACAATACCTGGAAGCAGAGGATGCTTTCGATTTTTGAGTATCAATGCTTGGACCAGCTTGTTCTGGGTAACTCTACTCGTCCTACGGCAATGGGAAAAGACCAAGACAAGTTTGATGAATGCAACCGAGAAGCGGTTATGTTGCTGAAGTTATCTGTCACCGATGAGATGCTTCCAGTAGTGACATCTGGCAAGTCTGCAGCAAAGATTTGGGCGGACCTGGAAAGTCTCCATGAAACATCGAATAAAAGCCGAGCTTTCTTTTTGAAGAATATATTGTTTTCTCTTGAAGATGTCTCTGCAAGAGCATCTTATGAAGATTAAGGATATCCGCGATCAACTAGACGCTATTGGTTGCAAGATGGAAGTAGAGGACATGGTAGTGATTACGCTGAAGAGTCTACCACGGTCCTACGAACACTTAGTTGAAACGCTCAACATTACCTCCACTAATGTTGACTCAAAATTTGACGAATTGTGCAATAAGCTATTGCAACAAGATAGGTGGAAGCAGCAGTTTGGTAGTACTAGTGACGTGGTCAGTGTGGAAAAGGCATTTTCTGCAACAGATATAGGTGTGTCCACTCAACAGAAGGGACAACACACATCTAAGGAGGGTTCCAGGAAGAAGATCACTTGTCACTATTGTGGGAAGCTTGGTCATATCCAGAGATTTTGCAGACAGCGGTTGGCTGATCAGAAGACAAACCAAGGAGAGTCTCAGCAGTAGGCTCATGTGGCAAAGCAGTTTGAGGAAAAGAAGGAATCAGCCTTTTATGCATTTTGATTTGAAAGTTTTATGTCTGGGTAGTTAGCAGAATGACCATTAAGGGAGGGTAATGAAGTAATTATATTAATGGTCATTCAGATTTTTAGATATTTAGTCTTTTAGGCATGTTTTAGTTTTTTAGTTAGTTTCTAAATAATATAGAAACTTTCTTGTTGTCAGCCTTTTAGAAAGTTTACATTTCATTCTCAGTTTTTCTCTATATAAAGAGACTTTGTCTCCATATTGTAATTAATCTTTATGAATATACATTTTCGTAACACAAACAACCAAAGTAGATCAATGAAATTCAAGACTACAAGAAATTTTAATCACTCAAGAAACTGAAAAGTAATTAAACACTCAAACAATGTGAACGAAGCTAGAGTTGGTGAACCTACAACGGGTAAGCCCTAACCAATTGATCGTGATACAAATATAATACCTATGTAAGGGAGAGGCCCCTTAAGGAAACAGTGAGCCACTTAAGACCAAAGCAGGAGACCGAGTTTGGAAAACAGCAGTGTCACATAATAATAAACAAAACAAGAACAACCATTTCTCATTCTCTTTGCCCAATATCTGATGTTCCCTTTCCTCTATTATTACTAATTTTGAAGATGGTATGGGGATGTTATATTTAAAAGAGTTATTGTTCTACATACACCAAAGGAGAAAATCTTGTAAAGACACAAATAGTATTTTCATAGTTTTTATTTGGCAGGAATCCTAAGCATAAATCCCTATAACAGATCATATTTGTCACTTCCAGAATCACTTACTGAACAGTGACCACCTCACAAAGACTTATTTTGGCAACTAAGCCACCTCCTTGACCTAATAAGAAAGAAAATGGTTACAAGTAGCATTCTTCATTGTCTCCCTGAAAAATGGCAATACCTAATAGATTGAAAACCACAGTTTCAAAATCAGAGGGTTAGAATAATAAACAAAGATATTGAAACACGTACATGGACGGGGCACAAAAAAAACATTATACTGCAGTAACTATAACACATGTGATTAGAATATAGGCAAGGAAAATTCTCTGAAGATAAATATTATCGCCCTTCCATTTTATCAGACACTGCAACTGTTTTACAGCACTATAATAAATTTAAATTTGACCACCTGACAGTATTCTGAACACTACAGTCAAACAATATCTTTAATTGATATTGTAATTATATTGCCTTGCCTGATGGCACTCCACTACAGTACATCAGCAGTCCTCTTTATTTTGATTATGTATTCTAGCATCATTTAATTGTAGGACCCAGTATTGACTATACCTTATTTACTATATTCTTTTTATAGCAAGAGAAGCATGCTAACTGAACTAACTCGGTGGGAATAAAGATATAATATTTGACGGTTTGGAAATCATATCATGATACTAAATATAATTTATGTCATTTATGCATCAGTTCTATAATTCCATTTGATAATGATGCCATAATTTGAGGTCTCATGTATGGTTATCGATGCATTAAAATTAACAATATTCCAGTTATTAGATGATCATATGAGCATTTCTGGCATATGCACTATTTTTGGATGCACTGCTTACCCTGGATATGATGATTCTTCATAGATAAATTGAATATGGGTATGTTTATTTTTTTATTCTATTTGGCTGCTTCCATGGGACGTTACTTAGACACAATAAAATATTTACACATTTAGCTCTCATTGCATGGGGTGTTGCATGGCAGCATGATGTCATGTCATGCCACATTCCCATTGAGGTGGATTCCAATGCTTGTGAGCTTGAACCTTTGATGATTGTACATATTGGACCGTATGACTTAATAAAAATTCTGCACTGTCTTAGAGAAGGTAAGCATCTTTTAAAGTAAATCACTTTTAATAACTTTGGATGTGGATCTATTATATTAAAATCAAGTTTTATTGGCCCTTGGAGGAGAAACCTTTTATTAAACAACAGCTTATTGGACCTTGGGGGAGGAATCCTTTATTAAATGCCTTATTGCCCTTTGGAGCACAACTTTAATTAAACTGTAGTTATCTGGGTTTCATGGCCTTGCAGAAGAAGCTACCTTATCAAAACCATGTTCACTTAAAATTCTGATTTTCAAAAATAAAAAAAATGAGCATCTGACCTCTTTTCTAAAGTTTCACTCTCCTATGATAGCTTGAAAAAGATGAGGTAAAGGCTCCATTCTTGTGAAAGTTAACTCGATGATGTTTCCTTCACCATGTACAAAATGCAAGCTTTCATACTCTTGAGAAAAGAATTCTACCTTCTTCCGATTTTTAGATAGGTGGTCACTGGATCTTTATCTTTGGGAGGCCATCACCCTTCAGCAAAAATCCTTACATGCAATCTCTCAAGATTCTAGAGCCCCCAAGTTGATCACTCCTTTCAACACATCTAGGAAACCAGCAGCCCTGAATGACTTTTTGATGCCACTACTACTTTAATAGACAATGATAGTCCTATGAGACAGCATCCTTCACCACATTTGTTTCAACATGTTCTTATTTCATCCTAATGGTGTAGCACAACTTCTCACCAACTCAGATCCACTCCTCTCCAGCCACCCGCTTGTTCACAAGGGCAAATGCCTATTACAATTTTCTTCACTACTCCAAAGGATACTTCGGCTTTGAATGTTAAACGCTATATTACACCAAGTTTCCGAGACAGGAATGACAGTGGACAACTATTATTCGGGCCATTTTGGGGGATGGCAGGGGATGACAATTGGGATGGCTATATAAAAAAAAACGAAAATTTAAAATATGGAGTAAAATTTCAAATATTCATAGGATAACATTGATAAAGCATTCATCCTATACATTATATATCCTTAATACACTACATTTGAGTTGAAATGAGAGTTCACGTGAGAGTTAAACAAATTAGCAAATGTCAAAACTTAATTGCTTACATAATTCATTGTCAATATGCATGTGATTTTAAAAAATATTATACAAGAGTTACAATAAAATACTCGGACGCTATAAGTTCACCTTCAACTACATTATGAAAATACAAAAACAACAAAAGTTTCACTTTATTCCTTCTCATTTAGGATGAGTTGGGGTGTGCGGCTTCTTGGCATGTGAAGTACATTTTCTCTATCCAGAGGAGAGGGGGCTATGGGGGTTAGTTCAGACCAAAGGCCTAAAGGCCAGGAGCTTGCAGGGGAGTTGAGTGTAGGCCCCCTTGCCCGTGCCAAAGGTAGTTCCAATGAGGCTAGTTGTCATGCCCTTGCATGATACCAAATATTCGCATCATCCTTAGGTAAATAAGGGAACACCCATGCCCAAGAAAATTGTCTTATCTTTAAGACTTCACAATACTCCGTAATCTAGATCAGGCCAAGATAAACAACAAAGAGAAGGTGATAATTCTATCTCATCAAATGTTAGCAATCTAACCCAGGACCGATGCATAGGCTGATATGTACACAGCAGTCACTATATAAAGGCACATATAATTATTGTTGAGGAGGAATACCAATCAAGTCATCTTGTTAGGAATAACAATCCACAAGCACAACTGAGAGGGGGTGAATCAGTTGTGATACAGAATATTAAACTTTATATTTTATAAACCAAAACTGCAATGCAAATGATAACACAGTAAATGCCAACACAATAACACAATACTTGTTGTCGAGGAAACTCTGTTAAAGGTAAAACCCTAGTGGGAATTAGCACCCACAAATGATGTACTAAGAGTATAGTATCCCTGTTAAAAGATTTAGCCATGTTAGGAGCTTATTACAACATTACAGTACACAATCCCTATCAAAGGATAGACCCTGTTAGGAGTCAAGAAAAACAGTAGGCTCACTGCCCAGGCACACTACCCAAAGAAGGTTAAAGCCACCCTCAAGGATTCACAATCCGAACAAGTGTATATAATGAATATACAATCCAGTGAATTGTCTGATAGCAATTGTCTTTGCTTGATCAGTTCCAATAAAGTATTACAATCACTGCTCTACATCCAGCAGCCAAACAAGCTTTGTAGCTTCCACACTTCTCTGCCTTTTTCAATCTCTACCCCTTCTTTTCAAAAGTTTTGAAAAGATCTCACATGTATACCCTATTACAACAATTGATTAGGTCGGCCCGTTAAGCTTTCCTAATACACAAATAATTAATTAGGCCGGCCAATTAAGCTTTCCCAATATACAAATAATTGTTTAACCCCTTGCTAAGATACACACAGTACCTATAACAAGTAAACATCAATTACAATCCATCAGTTATACTCCAAGATCCGCAATCCACGCTCACAATTCATAATACATGCTACATGTCTGAAGTCGGTCACCAAAATAGGTCTCCTCCAGAATACATGCCACAGCTGATGTCACCAGTACTCTCACAACTATCGATCAACAACAAACATTCCTTAATGTGTCCTCTGTCATCCCCTAAGTGCGCATGCACTAAATCATCTTCCCCTGTAAGATATACGCAAGATACAAAGACCTACTCTGTCAAGCATTACTGTCACATTCCAGAAACCAATCTTCACTAAATCATCTGACATCACCAATTTGTAACTTCAAGTCAAGTGACCTTAGGAGTAAGGTCATCACATATCCGTCTTCATATCCTTATCTTCGATTGTCTTGAATCATTCATACATTGTCCGTACACTTCTGCCAGTCGACATACAATACTAGTAACCAGTTTTTTCTCTCCACAGAAACATATGTTGACATCAGTGACAAAACATGAATATCAACAGCATAAATAGTACCCAAATCTGATATCATCCAACACATCTATCTCATTATTAATTAAGGCAGCGTTTTCATTATGTTAACAACAACGAGTAGTTAAAGGGCAAAGGATAGTATGACGAGACACCACTCTTGAAAAGGCAATGACCGAAGAAAGGGACATAAACCTCCACTGCCAATTGAAGACTATAAAAAGGCAGGAACTCATTAGGTATAATGGGAATCAGATTTGGGAAATAGGGTAGAAACAGCAGTTAAGTGAGAAAGGATGCCTCTTTATAACAGAGATATTCTTACAAAAGGTTGTGACTATGTGTTTCCCTTGATGGCTATAAAGGAGGACCTAATCTTTGAGGGAAGGAGGAGGAGGTAAGAGAGAATGGAGCATAGAAATTAAGGGTGGGTTAATGGGAGAAGAAAGAATGGGAAGAAAATAAGAAGTGACTCTTTTAAAGGGAAGGAATGATGAAGGGTTGTGACTCTTTCAAAGGGCTGTAAATTTGTAATTATGAAAGGTGTGACTCTCTCAAAGGGCAGAAATGAAGAGGGGTTACGACTCTTTCAAAGGGCGGGAATTATAAAAGGTTGTGACTCTCACAAAGTGCAGAAATGATGAAGGATTGTGACTCTCAAAAGGTGGTATTTATGAAAGGTTGTGACTCTCTCAAAGAGCAGAAATGATGAAGGGTTGTCACCCTTTCGAAGGGTGGTAATTGTTAAAAGGTTGGTACCATTGCAAGGGGCAGACATGATGAAAAGGTGTGACTCGCCCTCACATTGGAAGATATAAAGAGGAGAAAGTTTCATTTGAGGAGGACATCCAAGAGAGATCAATTTGGGGAATAAAATATTATTCTCAAAGGCAACAATGAAAAGTAGTGACTCAATCAGGTGGTGACCCTTTCACCAATAAAGTATAAAGGAGAAGTCATTCCAAACATTCAAGGATCACTTATCTATTGTTACATCCCTTCCTTGAGGACTTTTTGATAATTGTAATAATTGTTTCATGTGACTAATGAAGTTAGTTAGTTATGTGGATTTTGATAATTAATTAAGAGCATTATGATTAATATGATCATGTTTTCATTAATGTGGATTGTTTAATCAATCATATTCACATGGGGATTATAATCATGAGTGGATAATGTCCTACGACACTATAGATATTATATTGTTTACAAGATTATGAAGATGAAGATGACTAATCCTTCCTTGTCAGCAGATGCAGTAGATCAATTCCACGAACAGGGGGAGAGTATCATCTGAGAGAGAAGGTGTGGACACAAGGTGAAGGTCGGAAATGCCATCAGAGCATGAATCCATAGCTAAGTATTTGGTCATCAGGTCTTGGGTTAAGGTCATGTTGAGTTAGTTGTCAATTCTTGTCCTTGTTCTTAATAAAAGAATTAATGATTCTTAATTAATAGAAGCGCATTGTGATCTTTTCCTATAGATTTAAAGGAACAAGCATGGCAATTCATCATTTATCTTTGTTCGGTTGTATATACATAACATATACATAAGCATATACATATATATATCCGTATATAGATAAATGTATATGTGTATGCCAATAATCATACATAAAGTGTATGAATGTCATTTATACAACCATACATGGACACATGCATATAGTTGTATTCTATAAGCGACCGTGTGTATGTATTTATGATGGTTGAGCAATTGAGTACGTGAAGTGTAAGTTGGCACTAAGTTAATAGCGCGTGTGCATTTAATATATATGCAACCTTGTGCATCTTGGGCTTGATATTATTATTTGTATTATGATATTGTCAGTCAAACCCAACTTTCAATTAATTTGTAATTAATCTTTCTCATCGGCAAGGCATAATGTCTTGGGTGGCAAAGTAACTCTTCTTACCACCTGATATAAAGGAGTTACTTCTTCTTGATCGATTATTCTTGGTAAAAGCATATCGGCTCATTTTTTGTGATCATTCATGCCGCTGGAAACTAGCGCTCTGCATGTTGTGCCTTTAGAAATCATTACAAAATCTGACAATCATCACGGTGATAGCATTATAGTTCTTACCTGAGGTCATCACACCAGCAAGAATAGCACACAAGAGTCTTAGGACAGAGTATCTGCCTTCAAGATTTACCAGGCATGCTCTTCTTCGTGAAGCTATGCCGTATTATGTATTTATATTTGCATGCTGTTCAGTTGATCATAGAAATGATCTTTGTACACAATGTCACAATCAAATATATAGAGTTTAGCAGTAAACCATATTTACATTGTCTCACAGTTACATGTTTGCTTGCTAATCGATTCAGTCGATCATGAGAATGATCCATATACTCATTGTTGCATATTGATATATAAGAGTTTAGAGGTAAACCATATTTCCATTGTGACTTTGTTACATGTTTGCTATCTGCACAATCATTGGAATGCTGATAGCCGTATAGTGTTGAAATACAATTATGATTAACAGATTGAAGCATATTTAAATATGCCCCATCCGATTCACATTTGTAATCAATGCATCTAGATTATACTCTTGATTGTTATACTTTTCGGAAAGAATTGTTGTGCATCTGTATATAGGAAAAAGAGTTGTCTCAATGAATCGTATCTTATCAAGAGAGAAATCATGCCCTGATTTGAGCACTGCATTGGACTGCACTCATCTTGAATTGAATGATCATAATTCTTTACATGGAATAAACTAAAGGAATCATCTCTTGCCTGAAGCAAAAAAGAATACTCATAATCAGTAAAAGGGAAAAGATTCATGTCAATTTTAGATCAGTATTATACTGTTTATTTGCAGTCAAGAATCAAACTGAAACTGTGTCATATGTTTTATCTGGAACTAAGTTATAAGATTGGGATAGACATAATCCTTTCATGATATATTCATAAGCTTTCCTTAGGAATTGATAGCCAAGGAACTGAGATTAAGGAGGGTTGGTATGTCTGTCTACCTGTAATGGAAGAAGTCAAGGGAATGTTACCCTGCAGTAAGGCTTAGGATGTCACCTATTCTGAACCCTAAACTGAAATAGAAATCAGGGTAGATTATGAACAGCCTAGAGTGTCAGGGATGTGTTCACATAGCCTTGGACAATTTAACATTGTTATTGCCATTTAGGACAGCAAGTCCTTAAGGTCGGGGAAGACCTAATGGGAAAGTCAAGGACTCTTACATGAGTTTAGTGGTGACAATGACAGCACAAAATACAGTACTTGCACCTAAAAAAACTTGGCCAAGGTGGTACTATGCATACGGGTAGTAACCGTCGGTCGCTAGAAGTAATAAAGCAATGTCTAGATAGGAAAGTCGTTCTCATAGGCAAAGATGTCTATAGGTGTGACTGGCTATGACAATTGTCGGTTCTACATCAAGTCTCGGATGGCATGAAAGATTGGATCTCGTGCCTACATCTCTCATGTAGGGTTGGGCCACATCCATAATTGGAAGTTGTGCAAGAGACCATTAAGGTCGAGATCGTAAAATCAATGGTTGGGAGGCAAAACCTCTGATGATACTCTTTCCCCACTGGAAGTAATCAGGAGCTTTTGCAAAGAGAAACGGGAGCTGACCTTCAACATATCATGTTCTATGGTTTAAGCTGTCCTTCTATTTCAATTAATAAATTCTTACTTGGCATTAAAGAAATGGAAAAAGTTACTTATACTCTTTTTCATTGTAAGTTTCAAATGATATTATATCTTTCTTTCTATTATTTAGCAAACTATTCAGTTATTCATGTTCGTGTGAAAAGGAAAGCAGTTATTTCTAAAAATGAAAATTTTTATTTCTTATGATTTGTTCATTATTTGATATTCTTGTTGTTAGATAGTTTTTTTAGCGTGTTACATATGGTATCAAAGCTACCGGGTTGCACTCTAAACCTAGGAGCTCGCCACCATGCACCTAGTAAACTGAAACCTTTTAACGTGATCCGCAAGATGTTGATCCGACGTACACTGCCAAAGAAGGTCTGAGACCCTACCACAATCCGCCTTTAGATGACTTGTACCATGTAAGACTATTTTGGTTGTGCACCCATGGGAGATGATGAAATCTTAGCAGACTATGTTTGTCGTCTTCGAAAAGGAAGGTGTGATTGGCTCTGTCCGGTCAAGAAACCAACTGAAAGTTGTGCCAATATTCAGAAGTTTGTTAAAACTGAAGACTCGCCTGCTGAAAGTGTTGCATCCAACAACCCAGTAGATTGTCGTGTTCCTACTCCGGGATACTGACTTATACCATCTGATTTTGATGGGCAGAAAGAGCCCATCACCAATGAAAGTGCCTTGTAAAGCGAGCACTTGGAAGCACTTCTGTGAACTATTAAATAAAGTTGTAAACTTTTGACCTTAATAAAAGAGGAAATTTTGAGTTCAATATGTGGATCAATCTTCTCAGTAACTTTATTATTGTTTTGCTATAAGAATGTACGAGTAAATCCTAATGTCTAAATTATTCTTTTTTAATTAGGTAATTCATTCTGAAGATGGACAATTCTATGAATAACATTGAGGGATCTGATAACACCAACAATCCCTTAGCTAAGCTAGACCAACTCCTTAGGATGGTGACTGACACTCAAAACAAGATCTTGAACTTGGAAAGAAAGGTTGACGAACCTCCTAAATCAACGGAAGATGAACAGGAGTCCCAGTCTAGACATATGACCCACAATACTGAACAAACATTACAAAGTGGTCAATAGGCAGAGTTCTCCGAAAACCTCAATCATAATGAAAAACATAACCAACTAGCCATTGAACTCTCTTTGGACATGAGAAAGGTGAAACCTCCCAAATTCGATGGTTCCATGTCGGGGAACACTGCCAAGGAATGGCTAAGGAAGATTAAAAAATAAAGGTACTTTGAAATCTGTAGCTACTCAGATAACTCCAAGGCTGCTTGGCGACTTACCAATTGTCTGGAGAGGCAGCTACTTGGTGGGAAAATAAAAGGATGGAACTCAAATTGAAAATAACTTGGTAAAGATTTTCAGACAAAGATAGCTACCTCAGCTCTTTTACGATCAAAAGTTGATGGAATTCCAAAACCTAAGACAAGGTGACACTTCGATCCATGAAAATTGAGAAAAATTTAGTAGACTCCTTAAGTATGTCCTTCAGTACCAGACAAATGAGAATTTTCATGTGAGGAAGTTCATCATGGGACTCAATAACCGCATTGGAGGACCGGTAGATGTGTTAGTTCCTCGCACCACGAATGATGCCTATGAGCGGGCATTGTGACGGGAATAGAAAATCAAGAAGGATAATGAGTTTAGTAACAAAGGAGGGAAGAAATTCAATTGGGAAACAAACCCCTCAAACCTTTAAGAAAAAGGGGTAAAAAGGAAACAATTTCAACTCCAAAAAAGACAAACGAGGACATAACGACTCCATAAAGGAAGGTCACAGGGCAGATAAGAGCACTGGGAAGAGGGACCAATTAGAGGATGTTTCACTTGTGGCGGAGATCACTACGCCAATCAGTATCCTTCAAAGATGTCAGGGGGACAACAGCAAAGAAATCCCCTACCGCCACAGCAAACAGCATTTTAGCAGAGGATTCATGCAGCGGTAGACAACCGACAAGCTAAGTATCAGATTACTCCCACTGAAACTACAGATACACTTTATGGCAACCCTAAAACTGTATTGACTAATACTGGAGCCACTAAATGTTTCATATCTCCTAGAATATTGGGTAAATTTCCTAAGAGAACTGACTTTATGGCTAATGATTGGTCGGTAAAGTATATCAATCAATTAAGGGCTAGGGTAGAGCAATGTCTATTCGAAGCCACGGTTGAGCTTCCAAGGTTCACTATAGAGGTTAATTTGTACATGGCACCCCTAGGCTCCTCTGATGTAGTCTTAGAAATGAACTGGTTATGGAGACATCTGTGAAAGTAGATTGTTACTCTAAGTCAACGGAGTATTTAGACGACAAGGGAAATAAAGTCTTTATCCAAGGTGTGCAACAAGAAATTTAGGTACGGCAAATTTCAGTTATGCAACTTAAGAGAAGCAAAAGGAGGGGGTTTCAAATGTTTATAGTTACGATGAACGAAGTAAGGGAACGAGAGGAGGTTTATATTTCAATGACAAAATGATTTATGAAATGTCCTCACCCCCCAAAAAGACAACAGTAGAAGACTACAGTAAGGAGGTGGATTTTGATGAAAAATATCCCTATCTCCGAGAATTTCAAGATGTGTTTCCAGAAGAGCAACCTGGACTCCCTCCAAAGACAGTGTTTGATTTCCCCACTAATCTAGTGCCAGGGGCAAAACCAATATCCAAGGCCCCTTATAGAATGTCTACCATTGAACTAATGGAATTGAAGGCACAACTCCAGGAACTGCTCAGTAAGGGATTGATCAAACCCAGTGTATCTCCATGGGGAGCACCAGTAATATTCATAAGGAAGAAGGACAGAACTCTCTACCTGTGCATTGATCATTGAATGTTGAACAAAGTCACTTCAGAAACGGATACCCATTAACGAGAATTGATGATCTGTCCAATCAAATGAGAGGAGGACAGTATTCTCCAAAATAGATTCGCAGTCAGGATATCACCAAGACTGAAGGAGGATGTACACAAAACTGCTTTTCGAACTTGGTATGGGCATTATGAATTCACAGTGTCACCTTTTGGAGTTACTAATGCTCCATCTGCTTTCATGAACTTGATGAATTGTATATATAAGGATTGTCTAGATAAGTTTGTTATGTTGTTCTTGGACGATATACTAATGTACTCCAAGAACGTGGAGGAGCACCAACAACACTTGCAAATAGTATTACAGCGCTTGCAAGAACACAAGTTATATTGAGAATTATTTAAGTGTACCTTCTTCCAAAAAGAAATGTAGTATATAGGGCACATCATCTCTGCCAAGGGAATAGTTGTAGATCCATCTAAAATCAAAGTTATATTAGAATGGCCTGCTCCCAAAAATGTACAGAAAGTAAGAAGTTTAATGGGGTTATCCAGATATCATAGGAAGTCCGTGATGAATTTCTCTCGAGTAGCCTATCCGATCACTTCACTCCAAGGGAAAGGAAAAAGATTTGAATGGACAGAAAAATGTCAGAAAGCATTTGAGTACTTGAAGGAAAGACTAACTTTTGCACCCATACTCAATGTACCAAATCCTACAAGACATTTTGTAGTAGTCATAGATGTGTCCGAGAAAGGACTATGAGTTTTGATGCAAGATGGACAGGTGATTGCTTATGAATCCAAGAAATTGAAGAACTACGAATAAAACTATGATCCTCGTGATTTAAAACTTGCAGCTATTGTTCATGCCCTTCAAGTGTAGAGACACTATCTCTTAGTCAAGTCATTTGAGCTCAAATCGAATCATTAAGGTATGAAATATATTTTCACTCATCCCAATCTGAATGCCTGACAAAGGAGATGGTTGGAGCTAATCTTTGATTTTGACTTTAAAATCAGTTACATTAATGGCAAGGAGAACAAAGTGGTCGATGCTTTGAACCTCCAAAGGCACATATCCTCCATAGTAACTGTCAAAATAGATCTCAGAACTAGAATCCTTCAAGAATTAGAAGGGGATGAATACTATAACCAGGTTTGAGAAGCCCTTCGGGCTGACCCCCATGACCCTAAGTATGAAGGTTTTTAGTTTAAACATAACGGACTCTTAAGATACCGAGGATGGATGTATGTTCCCAACTCGTCAAAATTAAGAAAGTTCTTAAGGAAGTCCATTATGCACCTTATTCAAAGCACCCGAGTGTTACTAAATTGCTAGCTGATATTAAACCCTTGTATTTCTAGCAGAGAATGAAGGGAGATGTCATTAGGTTGGTGGCAAGTTGCTTAGAATGCCAGAGGGTAAAAGTCGAACATTAACATCCAATCGAATTGTTACAATGGGAAGATTATTTGCCACTAGTAGAATTTGCTTACAATAACTCATATCAATCAGCAATTAAGATGGCACCTTTTGAGGCACTGTACGGAAGAAGATGCAGAACACCTATCAACTAGGATAAGCTAGAGGATGGGGTAATCCTCAGACTCGAGACACTCTCAGAAATGGAAGTCCAGGTATAGTTGATTAGAGGATGATTAGCTGAGGCCAATGACAGGCAGAAAAGTTATGCGGATGCTAAATGCACGCCCAGACAATTTGAAATTGGGGAGATGGTTCTCCTAAGGGTTAAACCCAAAAAAAACTCCATTAAGTTTGAAAAGTTTTCCAAACTGGCACCAAGATATGTAGGGCCATTTGAGGTCTTGGAAGTTATCAACATTGTAGCCTACAGAATTGCTCTACCATCAGCTCTCACCTGGTTGCACAATGTTTTTCATGTTTCATATTTAAAGAAATACATAGCAGATTTTGAGCATATAATTGACTGGAACTCCTTACAAGTGCAGAATCTAGGGGTGGTCATGATTGAGCCACTCAAGGTGCTCGAGGTACGTAAGCTAAGCTTATGTAACTGTGAGGTTACTTAATGCAAGGTCCAATGGGACCAATATGGAGAGGACAAGGTCCAATGGGACTCATTTTCATGTGTATTTAGTTATTCAAGTGATATTATATCTTTCTTTCTGTTAGTTAGCGAACTATTCAGTTATTCATGTTCACGTGAAAAGGAAAGCAGTTATTTATGTTATTTAAGAATAAGAGCAAAATTTTAGTTCTTATGAATTGTTCGTTATTTGATATTATTGTTGTTAGATAGTTTTTTTTAGCATGTTACATCTATCATCACTCATCAATACATCAAATCAGCACTCACTCAAACATCACTCATCACTGTATGAATTACACATTCATTCAATCATCATTCACTAACATATCAAATCATCAAATCAAAGGAAATCATTCAATCATCGATCAAATATCAATAGGGAATCAAGCAACAGACCAACAATTTATTCTTCCATCAATTCAACTAGTCTATATTAATTATTCAAACATCAATTGAAGAAGATTGGATTCTAAAATACATATATATATCTGAGTATAAGCAGCAGATCAAATGGATAAAAGGAAATACATCAGACCTATGCACTAACAAGTATTTGGTAGGCAGTAGGGATAATGTTATTATGTATCTAAATTCCTTAATATATCTCTTACCAAGATGAAAATAAACTTTATTATGCTTCTTTAATTAATAAATAAGTTATCTATTATTTATTCCCACAAGCAATCATACAGGAATGGAAGGAAATATGTTAGGAAGAGGCATAAGACCGATTCCCTCAAATTAAGTAGGCCACCCTAAGTGATGGAATTATATTAATGGGTATTTTTGCAACTTGTGGGCCAAGGGGTGGGTTGTCTTAGTTGGATATTGCGCACTCTTGGGCTTAATTGTGCTGAACAGGTTTCCTCAATGACCCAGACTCCCTTGAATTAAACAAGCTACCCCAAGTGATGGAATGGTATTAGTGGTTATTTCCTGCCACTTGTGGGCCAACGGGCAAGTTGTCTTAGTTGGACGTTGTGCACTCTTGGGATTAATTGGGTTGAACAAGTTCTCAAGTACTCGTTCTGGATTTGCTCTCCAAACCCTACTATGATTAAATATGGGAAATGGAACTATTATTGGCTTGGTTCCTAGAATTCAACAGCTATTGCATAATTTATCTAAATAGATTTATATGATGATTGCATACGTATATAATGTATATATGTATAATTTATTGCATATATATATACAAACACACACATATGTATATATACATATATATAGATATATAGACATACACACACACACACACACCCGCACACATATATGTGCTTATATTAGGTATTGGATCCCTAACCTTAATAGAAACAATTGGTCTTGTGAATTATATTTCAACTATTGTCTAACATGATTGCGGGATCTCAAACAAGATTATCTTGGTAAAGACGTTTAATTGGTAAAGATATAATTCTAGCTATATTACGTTTCTTATTTTAATTGTACTTGTGATTTTAGGACAAGATTTAGGATCATCCTAAAGGGGGACATTACACTACTATACCGACCCAAAGAAAAAAGAAAATTAGGACTTTAATTTTTTAAACGTTACTTTTTTTATGGAAATGGGCAACCACCGTCTTGACGGTTGGAGGACATCACAAATGCCCATTTTAGAGATAGTTGGGCCTCCCCTTTTGTTTTCAAAAATGTCCCCAAGTTTCTAAGACGACCCCTGTGTCTTTTCAAAATTTGGGGATAGCCCAAGGACATCCCCTAGGCATTCCCCTATCCCCAAAATGTTTTGGAAATGACAACATGTCCAAAGGTTTCCCTACATAAATGTGATTCTTGTGGGAGTACCCCTCCAAATCCTCAATACTCCTAGATGTGCATTATAAAATGTTGTATGAGTCCCTTCACCATCTATGGTCCGAACAGTGATAGTTAACCGGCTCTAGTTTTTTTCTCAATGACAGCTCTTTGCTCTTCAGGGATTTGCCCTCTCTTAAGTATGTGTACCATTTTCCCATCCACTTGTTGTGGTGGTCCCTAGCTGTTTTTTTATTTTTTACTTTTGTTCCTCCCCTTGGTGGGACCCTTCTAGGTTTCTCTGCCTAGATCTATCTATTGTATAGTGCTGTTATCTTGAGGTCCACTAACCTATTTGGTCATCTATGGACATTAATATAATTTCTCTCTTTCTACTTTCAAGAAAGTGAACATGGAGTTCAAAGTTTCAGAATTGGAAGGATCTTGTAATGGCAACATGGCAATCTTGGAAGTTGTCCATAGAAGACAGAAAGTACTACCCACAGAGGTGCTGTGAGAAGGTTTGTGGAGTTAGCGGGGAGGAGAAAAGGACATGAGAAAATTTGTAGGCCCTTGCAAAGTCTATCTATCAAGAACCAAAGAAGATGGAAACTCAAAAATGTCGTAATGTTGAGCAGAGATCAAAGGTACCTGGTTGGGAATTATTCTCAACTCAGTTATCTTCGTCAACTTGAAAATCATTTTTAGGACTAATCATGCCTTCAAAAATTAAGCCTGTTGGCAGATTCAAAAGCAACAGAAACTGTTGCACACATTTATTCTTGGTCTCTTTACTAAGCCAAGTGCAGCCTGCTGATGTCTTTATATTTTGTCATTGTGTGAAAGTGTCAAGGACGTGATCCATAACAAAAGTATCTTAGGCAGTGAAATATTTACACACCCATTTCCCCAAACCCTTGGGACCATGGCAAACAATAACAATAAACCAAGCCTCTAACTCATGCTCTAGAACTTAAGCTCTCCATGAACAATAAGATGTAAACAATTGAAAATGCAAATTTAAAATCAACCCCAGATTTTTGAAATCATAGAGGAATAACAAAAAGTTAGTGTTCCATAAAGTCTCGGGGATGCAGAGATAAGTTGCAAGAGAGCATTTTTTTCCCACAATACAGGAAAGGCAGGTAAAGAATTTGTTTTGGGTTCCAATCCTAGTTTGATGTGTGTAGGGTTGTCCCCAGGGTTTGGAATTTCACTTGTGGGTTCATCTAAAACAAACCAAGGAGAAGCCATGATGAATTTTGAGGGGTTTCTGTAGTTCGATAATAAACTTGAAAAAAAAAATTAATTGGTTTCCCAGTCATTAAATCAAATCTACAACCCTAAACGGAAGACTTCTAGATGTGATTTAATGCTTGCTGCTATCCAACCCAACAGGATTATCAACATTTGTCGTCTTTGCCCTTATGATCACACGGATTTATTCATGATAAAATGTATTTTGTTTTTGATATGTTTTATTGTTTATATGATTATTGATAAAATGTTCAGTCATTTATTTAGTTTATTTATTTATTAATATGAACTTTATTTATTATTTAAGATTATATATTATATATTAATTTGATTAATACTGTATAATATTTAAAAATATTGCTATCCATTTAAAATATTAAGAAATATGCATATGTTAGTTATTGGGCTGCAAATATGTATATATGTTTACTCTTTTATGTTTTTGTTAGAATGACGTGAAATGAACTCAACCCCGAGAAGAAAAAAATCCCAAATCTACAAATTGAACCCTTGAACCTATATCAGAATTGGTAACTTAGACAATATAAGTAAAAGAAGGTGAAATTTATATAATATAAAGTTGTATTGTTGAACAACATTTTGCATGAATCTTGATAAGTCTATCTTAAGTGGAAATTGTACCATCGAACAAGAATCCACTAGTAGACTTTGTAGGATCATCTTTTGCACTATCCAATGTCTCAAAGTCAACCATTTTGTAAACAATCTTAGTGGAATTTGGCAATGTAACTGCAATTATTGTTTTCAAAAATGACAGAAACTATTGCCATTCATCATCTGAAAAACAAGTACCACCAATGTCAGCAAAATTTTGAATGGGTTGTTTTTATAATAGCAATCAAAGTCTTTAGCATGTTCTCCAGTAAGGGATTCACTAGATAGTAGATATGAGCAAGCAAGTCCATGACAAGTTGCAGTGCCAATGTGCATGTGTAAAATCCAAGCATCTCCACTAATATCTAAATCGTTTGACGTTAACCATAGTAGCATTACTCATAGAGATTGACTCTGCAAACCAAAAGTATAAATGGAATTCAATTGCCTGGGATTTCATCTAGCACAAGAAAAAACTTTTTTTATATTTTTCTTTTTGAAACCAGGGCTAGTGTCTGCCCCTGATCAGATTGAGAGACGACACCCTTCACAAAGTCTAGGGGAACATTCCAAGTGCTTTCCCTATCATGATACAGATTAGAGTCGAGGGGTGGAGCCCTCACCAGAAAGCCAAATTAAAGCATTCAACGCCACAAAAACCTTATGGCACATTGCCCTTTTTAATTTTTCCAAAAAAATACCAATTTACAGTATATGATTAATTTTTTTGTCTATAAGAGAATTCCTCCTGTTCCTCTTCCATTTTTCATGATTGCAATTAAACATGGGCTTGCATATTTGAAAAATTTAAAGTACAGGTAGGTTTCGTCAGCCACCCTTTAAATTTGGGTTAGTGTTCGGGTTTAGTATTTTTTAAGGGTTTAGTAACTATTTTTGTCAACTAGGGCAATCAAGGGGTGACATGTCCCTTAAGCACCTTAAAGGAGGACATTGCCAAAGATGTCTATGCATCTGCAAGATCATCCATGGAATGTACCCCTAGGGAGGTCCCACCCAACAAGAGGAAACAAGGACATTACATATTTGTACCACCGCCCCCAACGTCGTCATTCCCAAAATGGAGTTTTACCCTAGGGATGTGTCACTAAAAGTATAAAAAATGCTAAGATAAAACAAATCGGAATCCCCCATCAAATGGGATAATCTCAAGTGACAAATCATCAATGTGTTCATAGTGGACGCTTGTGCTCAAATCCCCAAAGAGGCAGATACATGCTAATGTGTACAAATGTTGAATGTTGAATGTTGAATAAGTAAACTAACACATTCAATTCTAAAGGTGTTGTATCCCAAAGGACAAGACCAAGTGTGAGTCCTAGGTGGATTTGATGGAAGAGATAATCCTTGATCATGGCATTTGAGTCAAAGGACACACCATGAGTGGAATTTAAAAATCAAATCAAATAAAAAAGAAAACATAAAATCACTTTTGTCCCCATAAAGGTTCAAAAGGCAAACATTTAAAAAAGTAATAACAATATATCATATCAAGCATGTCTCACATCACTCGACGTACTTTCAATCATGTAAAATTAGTGAAATCATAAAAATATTAGTAGTCATTGTGTACCTCAAGGAACCATCCTTTGTGATGTGAATGCAACCTAAATTAGTTTCCCATTGCTTCTGCCAAAGCCAACTATGTGGCATTTCAACACTGGTGGGCTATAGATTCTTTCAATATGCTTGGCTGCAGGCAATAGTGTCATGCAATGATGAGGGGGACGACAAACCATCACCAACACACACCATGGAAAAGGAATTGCCACCAATTGACTAAAATTGGTTTTTAAACAAACTCGATTATAACTAATCTTTGTTGTAGCTGTATATACACTTATTTAATCTTGATGAAGGGATACTTCCTTGTCCTCATTTTGGGAAAAACACAAGCTAGAATTCTCGTTCTTAATCTCTAAACATAGAAATTTTCTTACCAATATTCCAATTAGTTGTAGACGTATGCACACAACCTTCTCAATGTGAATAGAAGGGTATTGTTCCATGATCTCTCTGTTTTCATGGATTGGTAATGGTTTGATGCATTTTTTCTATTGTTTGTTCATTATAACACAGTAGATTACTAGCTAATGTTGGAGTTAATAGTGAACCCCCACAGCTCCCAAAAATAACCTAAGCCAAAATGTATGTCACATCTGATGAGAAAAAGCCATGGTGCTAGTGCAACCTTGAGAGACAGATTGATTCACAATTGAATTTGATCTTCTGGGATGTAGATGAGTTGTTAACGTGGGGTATTGCCATGCGAAAGAGCAAGGTTTCAAAATGCCCAGTGAGCACAGCAATGTGTGAGAGTGGCGTTGAATTTAGGAATATTTCAAATTTAGAAAAGAAGAAAAAAAGACAGAGAGAGAAAAGCTAATATCTCTCATTGGATCGAAATTTACTTTTTCTTCGATTTATCTTTTAAATAACAGAAAACTTTTAAATTCAAAGGATTTTTTCTGCAAGAAGGAAGTCTCCCACGTTCAAAACAAATGACTGTCATAGTCTAGTGGTTGAGGTGAGCATAACCAATTCAAAAGATCAATGATCAAACCCCGATGTGTAAAGAGCCCTCCCATCTACTTTGTAATGGTGTTAAATTTAGGACTGTGGGCCAACCAACTTCCACAAAAAGGAAATCAAGGCCTGGTAACTTCTTGTCGATGTAATTCAAATTCAGAGAAAAAGAGTATTTAAAACTGGCGAGGCTCAAATGAATTATTGAAAAATTAAAGGAATTGGAGGTCGCGTAGCTCTCCTTACCTGTCGCAGACGAAACAGTTTCTGAATAAGTGTATGAGGTATGTGAGGGCAACATTGCGCTACCCATTTGAGAGCTGTGGTCGGTGATGGCGTGGGGCTGTTCGAAGAAGAGTCGATCAAGTGCTTCCCAAGCGCTGTACTATCCACTGTAGAAACAAATGGTGGAAGTGTCAGCCATCTTCTCGAACCCTTTTCTTCTGCATCTTCATTGTGAGTGATGGCGGTGGAGAACGCGATGGAATGAAGCCGCTCCTTAAATGCATTTTGATAGCCACTTCCTCCACCTTTGGCTGAACGCAAAACAAAAAGAAGATACGCTGATGAAGAAAAAACCCGCCCCAGAGCCATTTAGATTCTTCAAACTCTACGGTTCCTACCCACGAATTTGAAATTTGCATTGCCAAACAAAAAACATAGTTTGCCCCGACTATATTTCGTATCGACTATCCAACCGCATTATGCACGTTTAATATATATATATATATTTTTATTTTTTTCAATCAATTAACAAATGAGACAAATGTGCATTATCAAGGGAGTAGCACATCATTCATAGTTGTAGTCTCCAACGAAAGTTATTATTTGGAGTGTACCCTATTGGAGTGTTGCAAATTGCACCTTATGTAAGTTTGACACTTAGAGCACCAAGTCTAGTGTATTTATGATGGAATCACATTTTGTCATTATAAATTGTAAGAGTAAAGTGTTTACGACCCATAGCCCAAATCTAGAGTCAAAAGAAGCAAACAAACAAACTTAAAATAATATTACAGTCACTCAATGGTTTGATTATGCTAGGAAACTTTATGAACACAAAAGTGAGGTGGACCCGCCGCCCTTTGTCAACAATACGACAAATATTTTCACTGTGCAGGAGGTCGAGATGGGTATTAAGAAGTTGGGTGTTGGTAAGGCAAAAGACCTGGTTGAGCTTCAAGTAGAATATCTCAAGTGGGCCATGAAAACCCTTGTCGTTACGAAAAACCTTCAATAATATCAGCCAACAAGGGTTTCGTAAAGATTGGACAATCAGCCTTACTATACCCATTTTTAAGAGTGGCGATGTCAATAATCCCTCCAACTACAGGACAATAATGATCAATCCTCTCTTTGCAAAACTTTTTAACAACGTGATTAAAAATAGGATCAGCAAATGGGTGGAAGAAAATCATAAATGTGCAAAAGGGCAAGTTGGATTTATGCAAAAACACTCGACAGTTGATCATTGTATCACTCTGAGGCACATTATCGAAAAGGGGTGGGAGAAAAAGGTGGAGGGTTTTTGTTGCTTTGTTGACTTTAAAAAGGTTTTTGACACTGTCCATAGGCACAAGCTTTATGGTGCAGGAGCACTCCTCTCAATATGTAATCAAATAGAGTTTGATGGGCCTAAGATGCCTTAAGGATCATTGGATCCCTTTGATGTAATAAAGCCCAATTTGTAAGACTAGTTGGCCCAAGGTGCACTTATAAGCCTTGTGGTCAAACTTGGTCAAAGGGAAAAAATTTAATGGTTTTTTGTTTTTTTAGGTGTCTAGTTTGTTTAGAGTGAAAATGCACTGATTTGAAGTCTTTAGGGGTCCTAGATAGTATAGGACAAGAAAAATGCAAAAATGTTGCAATATTGCAAAAAGTTGCTTAGCAACCTTTGCAACTTTTTGTGAAAAGTTGCTACAACCTCCCCAACGGTCCAAAAGGTTTTAAAATTGGTTATGGACATTGGGTTGAGGACATATAATTCCATGAATGTCAAAATATTGGTTGATGTTTATGAATGTGAAGATTGGTGGCAAAGTTGAATAACTAAAAATCTATTTTTCTAGATAATTGTCTCTGATTTCGTACTATTCGAATTGCATTTGGATTGGAAATAGTTATGTTTCTTCATGGTGAGATTTTAGATTTTTTTTTGGTTCGAATGCAATTGATTTGATTCGGTTTGGTGAAGGTTGAAGAGAGAAATCATTGTTTTTGTACAAACTTGTGTTGAAGCCCTCCATACCCTAGGTTGTGAAGATGATCCCCTAACTTGCAAACCCACCAGTGGAATCCCACGGCCATGAGAAGAATGCAAGTAGGGGTAGGTAACTTTAATAATCTAGAAGGACAGAGAGATTGGAGTTTTTCTATTGTTTTTGCCACCAAGCCCTAATTGAGCATCTCTTATGTGCTCAGTTACAATTTACTGTTATTTAATGCACAATGCTCTATATGGAGTGATTATGAATAATTTAATTATGGATTGGGTGTTCTTAGGGGTAGAAATACCTTCCCTAGGCATTGGATTGGTTTGGGTAAATCATTCTGGAGTACTTGCTTCAATAACCAGGCCTAATTAGTCATATTAGGTCTCTAGTCCTTGTTGGTGTTTAGGAAGCACAAAATTGGAGTTGGGAACCAAGTCTTTGGATTTTCACATATCTCCCAAAAGGGTATCTTAAAGTGTGGGATTTCATGTTGATCATTTGGAAGTTGTGAGAGTTAGTGTCGAAAAACCCCATTCCTAGGGCTACTAGACAAGCATGTCTCACTAGACCTAAAAGGATAGTTGGACACTTGTGATCAATAGGCCTTTGTAAAATTCTTCCTATGGTCCTAACTTACCTAATTTTGGTTAGGAGAACCCTAATCCACTCCCTATGGTGAATCATGAAGGTATTGTGCAATTGGTCCATATGAATGGAGAAGTTATTGTCAAAGATTTTGACTTAAAGTTTGGGACACACTAGTTTAGTGTGATCGTAGTGTTGAGGAGACATTCTAGTATGTAGAAAGGAGTTGAAGAAACTTATAGAGGAGTCATATTATTTTCCCTAAAGGGTCTATAAAAGAAGGATCCAAGTGATAGCCTATTGTGGCTCAAGGGCTTGAAGGACTAGTAAGTTTGTGATTGGGATCAATTCCAACACTACCACACTCCACTCTGCATTAAGTGGTATCAGAGATTTGGAGAATCCTTAGGGGAAGGATCAATGTATATGTCATCAGAAGAGTTAGGAGAAGAGGCCCAAGAAATGCCTCCAAAACTAACAAATGTTGAGCTTGCCAAGAATGTGCAAGAACAAGAAGAGCATAATAAATGGATGAAAGCATAACTAGAAAGGTTCAAGGGAAAAGTTGATAGAAGGGGTGAAGAATGATCAGAGAGAGATAAAGAGAGGGAAGAGGATACATTCCCTGGGAAGGAAGAAGAGGATATTCCTACAGATCATAGGTGCCTTCTAAATGTCCTTAAGTTTGTGGAGAGGAGGACCATGGACAATAAACTAGATCTACCAATCTTTAGTGGAAAGAAGGATCATGATTTGGTCTTGGACTAGTTGGAGTCCTTGAATAGTTTCTTTGAATGTGAGGAGATCCCTGATAACCATAGGGTTAAAGTGGTAAAGTCCAAGTTGAAGGGAGCATCATTGACATGGTGGAACTTCATCCAAGGAGAAAGGGTGAAGGAGGGGAAGAATATGATATCCACATGGAGCATAATGGCTGATAAGGTAAAGGAAACCTATATCCCATAAGACTATGAAGTTCAACTTCATAAGAGAAGACACAATCTGAGATAGAAGGAGATGGATTCTAGCATCTATACTGAAGAATTTCAGAAGCTTGGTATGAAATCCAAGATAATGGAGACTGAAAGTGAAAAGGTGGCCAAATACCTAAATGGTCTAAGGATAAATATTCAAGATGAATTGAATCTTTTGATCCGTGGTACATTGCATATATGCTATTAATTGGCATTGAAGGTAGAAGAGAAGATAAAGAGAAGACAAGAGCATAACAACAAAGGAAGAGGAATAAATGATAGAGGTAGAGGAATGTCTAATGGAAGAGGACAAAATTTTAGACCCCATGGAGAATCTAGTTAAGAAGGCTCTCAACGAGAGAGTAGTTTCATAGATAACTTTAGAGGTAGAAGATCAAATATAAGAGGTAGATTTGGAAGAAGAAATGGGGGTCATTTGAGATGTTACAACTGTAATCAAGTGGGTCATCCTGCCCACAGGTTTGCGGAGAGGACAAGGTCAAACACAAAAGGTGACAAAAGGACACAGTTAATACAAGATGATGGCCAAAGTATCAACTCACCATCCAAGGAGTTGGATCTATAAGAAGGAGTATGTTTGAGGAGGAGGAGGACTCTATTGAAGGTCCCTACAACCCAAGAACCACCACAAAGGAAGACCATTTTCAGAACAAATTGCAAACTCATGGTAAGGTTTTTAAGCTTATTGTTGATTCTTGGTTCATAGAAAATATGGTGTCTAAAGAAATGGTAGGAAAGTTAAATTTGAATAGGATTCCTCATCCTCACCCTTACAAAATATATTGGCTTACAAAGGGGCAACAAACTCTAGTTGATGAGTAGGCATGGGTAGATTTTTCAATAGGGTAGTATAAAGATAAAGTATTGTGTGACATTGTAGAGATGGATGCATGCCATATACTATTAGGTCACCCTTGGAAATATGACCTTAAATCCCAGCATGATGGGATGAAAAACACCTACACCATCAACAAAGATGGAAATAGATACACTATGAAACCATTGTCTGATCCCAAATTTGATCAACATAAAAAACCAATGATGATATTGGTAGGAGAAAAAGAGATGGTAGAAACTATCAAAGAAGTATATGCAGGCTATGCTCCGATGTTTAAACTCAAGGAGAAAGTGGAGAAATAAAATACCATGAAGATACCCAAGGAGGTGGATGAATTGTTGGAAAGATATAAAGGTGTAGTTGCGGGAGACTTACCCAATTCCCTCCCACCCTAAAGAGACATATGTCATCACATAGATTTCATCCCTGGTGCATCTCTACCCAACAAAGAAACATACAAACTAACCCTTGATCAGAATGCAGAGATTTCAATGCAAGTGCGGGAATTAATAAATAAAGGCCTAATACAAAAGATCCTAAGCCCATGTGCAGTATCTAGTGTGTTAGCACCCAATAAGGATGGAAATTGGAGGCTCTTCATTGACTCCAGGGCTATGAACAAAATCACAATCAAGTACAAATTCCCAATTCCCAGAATTGAAGACCTACTGGATCAGTTAGGGGGTGCATATTTCTTTTCTAAGATAGACCTTAAATCAAGTTATCATCAAATCACAAATAAGACCAGGAGATGAGTGGAAGACAACTTTTAAAACCATTGAAGGATTGTATGAGTGGCTTTTAATGTCATTTGGTCTCAGTAATGCACCGAGTACATTCATGAGTTTGATGAATGAAGTACTCCTTGATTTCATTGGTAAATTCATTATTGTATACTTGGATGATATACTTGTTTTCATTAGGTCAAAACAAGAACATTTGGATCATCTTAGTCAAGTCCTAAGAAGCCTCCATGAACACCAATTGATGATAAGTTTAGAAAAGTGTGTTTTTATGCAGGAGAAACTAACATACCTATGTTTTGTCATTTCAAAAGGGACATTAAAGATGGATCCAGAAAATGTGGACGCAATTTAAGTTGTCCAACCCCAGAGACATCAAGAGAAGTCATAATCTTTCATGGCCTAGCAACCTTCTATAGGAAATTCATTAAGAAATCTAGTCAGATATGTGCGCCATTTTTGGACACCATCAAAGGAGGTAAGAAGGTAAAGTTTCAATGGAATACTAGAGCAGATGAAGCATTTGAATATCTCAATAATAGGGTAGCACAATTTCCTATTCTCATCCTTCCTAATTTCAATAAACTTTTCACTATGGAGACTAATGCAATAAATGTATCCATTAGGGCAGTGCTTAGCCAAGAGGGCAAACCTACTGCTTTCTTCTCAAAGAAACTTAATAAGGCTAAGAAGAAGTATAGCCCCTATGACCTAGAACTCTATGAAATGGTCCAATCACTTAAAAAGTGGAGACACTACCTTTTTCCCAAGGAATTCATTGTCTTCACAGATAACCATGCCCTAAGCTATCTAAATGGACAGGAGAAACTAAGTTGTGGACATATTAAGTGGGTGGAACAGTTACAAGCTTACACTTTCACCATCAAGCATAAAAAGGGACAAGAAAACAAGGTGGCAGATGCTCTCAGTAGAAGATTCAATTTGATCCAATAAATATAGGTACAAAACATAGGGATTTATTCCCTTAAGGAGTTGTATAAAGATGATCTAGATTTTGGATAGATATATAAGGTTTGCACTACACTTTATGATGCTTATCATACATTGTATTTTGGATGTTTAATTCAGACTATTATTTAAAGGAGGATAACTATGCATTCAAAAATGTTCAATGAGCAGTAATTTGACCAAAGAAAAACACGGCGGTACATTAAGTGGTCATTTTGGCATAGATAAGACACTTGAATTGGCTAGAAGGCACTACTACTTGCCCAAAATGCAGACTGACATAAGGAGGTTTATGGAATCTTGTTCCATTTGTCAAAGGGCTAAGGGAGTAAGTACAAACCAAGGTCTCTACCAGCCCCTACCAATCCCTACAACCACGGGAAAGTGTTAGTATGGATTTTGTTATGGGACTGCCCAGAACAAAATAAGGATTTGATAATGTTTTTGTCATAGTGGATCACTTTAGCAAGATGGCTCATTTTGTTCCCTGCAAGTTAACTAATGATGCATCCCACATTGTTAACCTTTTCTTCAGAGAAGTGGTCAGAATCCATGGGTTTCCTCTCTCTATTGTCTCAGACAAAGATGTGAAATTCCAAGGTCACTTTTGGAGTACCCTTTGAAAAAATCTTGGTACAAACCTTTCATTCAGCTTTGCATACCATCCTCAAACAGATGGGCATACTGAAGTTGTCAACAGATCCCTAGGCAATCTCTTAAGATGCCTCACAAAATAATATGGTCAATCATGGGATTTTATTCTCCCTCAAGCAGAGTATGCATACATTAATATCAGTAATAGAAGCATTGGCAAGACACCCTTTCAGATCAACTATGGGTTGCATCCTAGAGGAGTCATGCAATTGAGGGATCTATCAAATGAATTCAAAGTAAGTTCATAAGGGGAGGAACTAGCAGATCTGATCAAACAAGTACATGAGAAAGTCAGGGCCACATTACAATCAAACATAGAGAAGTATAAGGTTCAAGCATACTAGAAGAGGAGACATGTTACTTTCAAAGTGAGAGATAAAGTATGGGCATGCCTTAAGAAGGGAATACTACCTAAAGAAAGCACACCAAGTTGCAAATGAGGAAGACACACCCTTGTCAAATCATTCACAAATTTTTAGAAAATACTTATGAAATCTCCCTCCCTCCTACTATTGTCATTTCTCCCATTTTTAATGTATCTGATCTCACTCCTTTCAAGGGTGATACAGGTTCTGATGTTTCTTTGCAGGATAATGAAGATGAACAAGTTGAATGGCTAAGGATCTCCCTCTGAGCCAACCAATGCAAGTGAAGAAGATCTTGGACACCAACATTGTAAAATAGATCAGGAGGAACACCTACAAGCACTATCTTGTCAAATGGAAAGGCTTACCTAATCTAGATGCCACATGGACTGATGAGCGGACCATAGCCAAGCATGAAACCACATTGGAAGAGTTACTCTCAAGTATGAACTTGAGTTTTCAAAGGTAGGGAAGTATGGTGTAAGAGAACCCCTCTCAAAATGTAATCAAATAGAGTTTGATAGGCCTAATATGCCTTAAGGATCATTGGATCCCTTTGATGTAATAAAGCCCAATTTGTAAGACTAGTTGGCCCAAGGCGCACTTATAAGCCTTGTGGTCAAACTTGATCAAAGGAAAAAAAAAAAAAAAATTAATGGTTTTTTGTTTTTTTAGGTGTCTTAGGTTGTTTGGAGTGAAAAATCACTCATTTGAAGTCTTTAGGGGTCCTAGGTAGTACAGGACAAGAAAATTGCAAAAATGTTGGAATATTACAAAAAGTTGCTTAGCAAATTTTTGTGGAAAGTTGCTACAACGTCCCCAACAGTCCAAAAGGTTTGGAAATTGGTTATAGATGTTGGGTCAAGGAAATATAAGTCCATGAATGTTGAAATACTGGTTGATGTTCGTGAATGTGAAGATTGATGGCAAAGTTGAATAAATAAAAATCTATTTTTCTAGATATCTGTCTCTAATTCCGTAATATTCAAATTGTATTTGGATTGGAAATAGTTTTGTTTCTTCATGGTGATATTTTATATTGTTTTTTGGTTCTAATTTAGTTGATTTGATTCAGTTTGGTGAAGGTTGGAGAGAGAAATCACTAATTTTGTACAAACTGGTGTTGAAGCCCTCCATACCCTAGGTTATGAAGATGATCCCCTAACTTTCAAACCCACCAATGGAATCCCACAGACATGAGAGTAATAAAATTATGGGTAGGGAACTTTAAGATTCCAGAAGGATAGAGGGAATGGAGTTTGTCTGGTGTTTTTCCACCAAGCCCTAGTCGAGCATCTCTTATGTGCTCAATTATAGTTTATTGTTATTTAATGCACAAGGCTATAGGGAGTG
This sequence comes from Thuja plicata, assembly GCA_018584345.1. Classification (NCBI taxonomy): domain Eukaryota; kingdom Viridiplantae; phylum Streptophyta; class Pinopsida; order Cupressales; family Cupressaceae; genus Thuja; species Thuja plicata. Next base: position 737,366 of record MU224729.1, on the reverse strand, counting down.
ATTAGGAATAATTTGATTGTGGATTCGATGTTCTTAGGGTTATATATACCTTCCCTAGGAATTCTATTGGTTTGGTTAAATCATCCTGGAGTACTTACTTCAATAACCATGCCTAATTAGTCCTATTAGGTCTCTGGTCCTTTCTGGTGTTTGGGAAGCACAAAGTTGGAGATGGGAACCAAGTATTTTAATTTTTACATATCTCCCAAAAGGGTATTTGAAAATGTGGGATTTAATGTTGATCATTTCAAATTTGTAAGAGTTAATGTCAAAAAACCTCATTCCTAGGGCTACTAGACAAGCATGTCTCACTGGGCATAAAAGGACAGTTGGACACTTGTGATCAATAGGACTTTGTAAAAGTCTTCCTATGGTTATAAATTACATAATTATGGCTAGGAGAACCCTAATCCACTCCCTGTGGTGAAGCATGAAGGTATTGTGCAATTGGTCCATATGAATGGAGAAGTTCTTGCGAGAGATTTTGGCTTAAAGTTTGGGACACACTATGATGAAGGGCGCTCCCCTTAATGCCACAAACACATAATAGAAACAGAGAAGCAACAACAATTTGCAAGAACAGAAAATGGGCTTCTTATTATCTCCACAAATGTGGAATTACAAACTTTCAGAATTACAATATGCAAAGCCACATGGGCATTCCCCTTACAATATTCTGTAGGACAAAGTCTCGAATTATTACCCAGATCTACCCAGAACTATCCCGAACTGCCTAAGACAACACTACGGGCCTTCTTTATATAGGCAATTTCCACCGCCCGGAAGGTTCCATAAATTTAGCCCTTAGGGCCGACCAAACTTAGAATTATTTTATTTTTCAATTTAGTACATCAAAGTCGGCTCAAAATAACTTTTGAAACCAGAACAAAAATTTTGAAGGAAAATTATTTTCTGCTATTTCAGGTGGCCCAACTTCTGGAAACCATAAGTCATCCCCAGTTGACCCAATTGACTATTATAACCCCATTCCGGAAACGCCACGAAGCGCTCTACAACACTTGAATTATGCAAGCATCATTCAACCCAAGTTTTGACCTCATCCGGGGCCTCTAAAGCCTTCAAAACTGAGCTCGAAGTTTCTGTACCCTGTTTTCAATACCAAAAA
>MU224729.1:707850-730418 GCA_018584345.1 Thuja plicata | reverse complement strand
AGAAATATTTTTGGGTGATGCAAGATTGCCCTTACACCCAGGATGCTCTTGCATCACACTAGTTTAGTGCGATTAGATTGTTGAGGAGACATTCTAGTATGCAGAAAGGAGTTGAAGAAACTTATAGAGGAGTCATATTGGTTTTCCTGAAGGGTCTATAAAAGAAGGATCCAAGTGATAGCCTATTGTGGCTCAAGGGCTTGAAGGACTAGTAAGTTTGTGATTGGGATCAATTCCAACACTACCACACTCCACTCTACATCACTTTAGCTCAGGATGGAAGAATTGGGGATCCCTACGCATCTCAAAGTTTTTATTCATAGGATGTACAAATAGGTGAAATTCAAAATCAGAACTTCAGTTGGCATTTTAGAATGTTTTAGGAGCGATATTGGGGTCAAACAAAGTTGTCCTCTATCTCCTACTCTATTCGACTTATATATCGACAAACTTGAAGAGTGGTTAAACATGAAAAATGGCGAGGGTATTCAGTTGGACGAATTTTTAATAAGCCTTCTCCTCTACGTGGACGATCTCATCTTGATTGCCAAATATGCCTTTAGTTTGCAAGAACATTTATTTTCTCTTGAACACTTTAGAAAAATGGTGGGGATGCAGGTCAATATCAGTAAGACTAAATTTATGGTTTTTTCCAATAGTAAAAAATAGCATCAACCTAAGTTCTATTTTGATAACAAAGTTTTTGATTAAGGTAAAATAAGGTTTTGAAAGGACCCCAAAACCTTGTACAAAAGAGAGCTAAAGATAAGAAAGAATAGCCCTTACAAACATAGAAAGCCTGCTACGAACAAAAGAGCAAGACCAAAGCAACCAACCCGAACCCAAAAAACAATAGACTGTCAAAAAAGCACAGCTACCAGCACATCTTCCAGCAATACAACAACAAACCTTCTAGCAAAGAAACTAGCTTAAAGCATTTTTGCATAGGCTTCCTCAGCTTCTTTCTGCATATTTTCCATTAAGACAATGGAATCCTTTAGCTGTTTCATTTCTTTAGGGATTTCTAGAACTTTCCTTTTTATACTTCTACGGGTTCTAGTGCTTGAGTAAGTTGCGAAGTATAAATATCTCAACATTGACTTCAACAAAAATATAAGTTGGGAAGGCTGCATAAAGAAAAAAAACATTAGGAGGATGGAATGCATTTTATGCTTTTCAAAGTAGATGTCGTAAGGCAYAGTTTGGGATTGGAGAACTACTCAAACTATGTTTGGTCTTTTAGTTATGTCTGTTGTTCTTTATGGGCCAACAACACTTCGGTCTCATAATGGAAGTAAATCGAGGGAATCCAAAAGAGTTTGCTCACAAGAAAATTTAAAATCAAAATCAGTGTCCCATATGATATCATGCTAACTGAAATGGGGGTTGTCCTTATCGAGGCACTTGCTATAGTTCGCCTTATAAGCTATCTAAAAAGAACCAAAAAATGGAAGAAGGTAGATGGCCTAAAGTTGTCTTTAATGATATATTGTGCAAACAAAAAAAGACGTGGATGCAACAAAACATCAAGTGGATGAGTAAATGGAATATCCAAATCAATATGTGCCCCACAAATAATAAATAAATAAAGGTCTTCGTTATGGACAAAATTTTACAAGAGAAAATGGGGGAATGGGCTTGGAAGGAAGAAAATATATTATATCAATGAGTTCAACCCCACATGTGATCAACTTCAAAAAGCATACATAGGGGCCAACATTTCTTGGAGAGCTAAAATTATTATTGCTCAACTGAGAACCAACTCTCATCAACCCCGTTGTGAGACTAGGCATTGGAAGAGGCCAAAAGAGGCTTGGGAAGAGAGAATTTGCATGTTTTGCAATTCTGGGAATGTGGAAACCGAACATCACTTTATTTTAGAATGTGATGCATACAAGGAAAGTAGGAACACATTTGTGGATATTATCTCTAATAGCTCTTGGCATAACTTATTCAGTGAAGAGTACATTGAGAAGTTGGGTGTGCTCATCATCAACTTGCATAAGAAAAAAATCGAGTTACTGAAGTTGGCTTAAGTTTTCAAGCTTTCCCATAGGCTATGTTTAGCCTCGTGGACATTAAAAATTTTCTACCTCTATCTATCTTTGGTCAAATGCCAATGCAGTGTGTGGACATCTCTGTAGCACGCATGTGTCCCAAAAGGACTCTATTTTCAAAAATAATATATTTCACATTAGGCCACTTTTACACATGTCCATTTGTTTGGATGTATTTGGAAAGGCTACCCTCGCCCACTCTGAGTAAAAAAACCCTTCATCCTTCCCTTTTTCACTCTTTGGCTACACAATCTCACTCTTGGCTCTCAATCTAATCTCCATAGCAAAGCTCTATCAAAAAATACACACCATCTCGCAATAACTTAGTCTCCTTGTCTATACATGTGAAGCTATTGTCTTAAGACAAGGGTCTACACTATATAACACTATCTCATCTCTCTTATCTTCAAATTTGATATCTTATTCTATCAATACATATACTATTTATTTGCATTTTGACTTTGTGTAATAAGGGTTTTCCTCCATTAAGTAGGGGTTGCTTCTATTACTTTATCAATATCATTTATCTCATGCAATAGGATATTTCCCCCATTAATCAAGGTTTGTTTCTATTTTCATATCTCACATAATAGGGATTTTCCTCTATGATAGGGAAAATTTCCATAATCATAAACAAATGCTAAACTATTCTATCTTCAATGCGACAAGAACATAAACAACAAATGCCAGCTCATTAAAAATGACAAGAAATTTATTACTTTGGTACTGACAAGATTACATAGCAAAAATAAAGTCAAGGCATACAAACTTTCACATAACTCTTATCTCCTTTCATTAACAAAAGGAGACATTTCACCATTTTGCAAATATCAATTTGATCATTTGTTTTTTACTATATATAGAGTTACATTTTCATTAAACCTTTGAGGGCTCAATCATTCCCTTGGCTACCCAATTTTCCTTGTCCAACAACCTCTCTCTCTCTCTCTCTCTCTCTCTCTCTCTCACACACACACACACACACACACACACACACACACACACACACACACAATTGTGCCTATATAGACAAATCCCTCCTTCCACATTTTCCAAGAAATGGTCTCTCTCCAAACTTGTATACCTCACAAACCAAGATTGATATTAAATGGTCTCTCTGCTTTTTGTTGGTTTCCCATCTAGTAGGGGTAACTTTAGAGGCTAATATTCACTAATTGGAAAATAGTTGCTATCGGGGATTTCAAAATTGGAAAATAGGTTGGACTAAATGTGGTGGTTGGATCACCCTAACTTTATCAATTTTATGTCAAATACAATTCAATTTGCTATCATTTTAATTCATGAACTGTATCGATTTAAAGATTTTTCCAATAAAAAAAATGTTTTCACAATGGTCTATTTAATATTTTTGCATGCAATTTTAAAAGTGTGTCTTAATTCACCACCATATCCACCAATAGCCATTAATAGTTCAATTTGCATTAGGGCCCAATTCACTTGGCATTTTAGAAGTGTGTCTGGATTCATCACCATATTTTCCAATACCATTAATCATGAAATGTTATGGGAGGAATATTTCACCAATACTATTATAAGTCCATAATCGCCTAGAAAATTATAACATATATATTTTTTCAAGGTTTGATTTTCCCTACATTTACATAAAACATGTTAGAATTAAGTGGGATTTTCCAAATATTTGTATGCGTTGGTATAAATACAATCAAAGATCAGATTTATTTTTACACAATTTGGTTGGTTTTGCGCTCTCAATTCGGATCAATAGCCAAGTTACAAACCAGGAACAACCATTGTTGCATCGTCTCCTGCTAATGCTACTCACTAAGAATCTAAAGGTATGTGATCATTTTTTTTAAGTCTTATAACATTATTCATCTCAATCTATTTCCAATTTTTAATTCATTCATATTGAGTTGTGATACCTCAAACATCTAGATTATAGGTCCTAGGGCTAATGAATCTTATATTCTATTATTGCTTCTTAAACAAGTAGATAGGTTTTTGTAGCCTTTATTTCACTGGAGATGTCAAATAGGAAGAAGAGTAAGAATTTTTAATGTGGTGAAAGCCAAGAGAGGCCAGCAATACACAAAACCTTAATTTCATACTTTGGCAATGTTTATCCTCAAATAGATGAAGTTGCATCATCACAACTACAAGATTCACAACTTACACCAATTATTAAAGAAGGTAATGAATGTGATATCTCAAATAAAAATAAAGAACATGTTTTAGTAGATACCCATGGTAGAAATAATAAGATAATTGACTTTGGTGACAATGTTATGGATGATGATGATGCACAAAAGGGGAAAAAATCCAAATAAAAAATGTATCAGGAGTGAGAGATGGCATGGAATTTTCAAATTGATTGGGTGTCAAAGAATCCATTCATTGAACCAATGGAGAATCCAAAGAAAGGTGAACCTCCAATATAATGCAAGTGTGAGATTTTTAGTTGGAAATATAAAAAAGGACATGAAGTTGTAGCTAAAACTTTACATCATAGAAAAGCTTATTGGTAAAGTTGATGAAAAACAAATCATAGATGAAATTGAAAAATCAGTGAGAAGATGGAAAATAAAGGAGCAATGTGAGCACTTTGAGTGTGCATTAGAATATGTTCTGCATTTAAAAAGACAAGCAAAGCTTCCTAAACCTGGAGGTTCTATTGAAGCTCATTTTGGAAAGGCGATGACAATAGCACAACTAGCAAAAGTTGTTCAGTTAAGTGTTGTTTTTTATATTTTGACTAGAGGGAAACCTATGATAAACTACCTAAAATATAATACTTTATTATCATTTTTGGGTTTTCCCAACTTTTGTAACATACATTGGTCAGTAAATAGTGGATAGGAATGGGCAAGTTCTCTTGTTGAGATTGAAAAAAGATATAAAGGAAAAAATAAGAGAATTTTTAAACTTTATCGCAGTGTCTTTAAATGAAGTTACGCCAATAGATAATATACCTTGGATATGTATGCATGTTTATATTATACAAAAAAATGTTTGCCAACCTCTTCTACTACGTGTTTCTAAAATGAAGGAGAGCCCAACAACAAAAACTTTATTTAAACTAGGTAAGAATTCTTTAATTGAATATGGCGGTATGGATTATTTGACAATTGCAAAAAAGTTGGCATGTGTAGGATCGGATGGAGCTTCAGTTTGCATGGTCATAGGAACGATCTTTGCATAAAACTATAAAATTATTGTTCACCCTACATGACTGTCATTCACTACATGACCCACATAATGAATCTAGCTTTCAAAATTGTGAACAAGTATCCTCTAGTAACAAATGTTGAAGATTTAGTCAGAGTTGTACTTATACTTTTGTCAAAGTCCCAAATGGTTTTTGGAATTTCAAAATTTTACTGATGGAATAATCGACGGTAATAAGCTTCTTAAGGATGTTGATACTAGATGGATCTCATTTCCTAGACCAACATCAAGTTTATTCATAGTATCAATCCTTGATTGGATTAATGTATAAACATCACCACACATTAACAAAGCTCCCAACGTGCTCCGTAGGTTGAGTGATATAGAGACAATCTTAACTTTAGTCTCTCCACGGTAGAGGAAATGAACCATCTTGCAAACAAATCATAAGAAAGAGATATGTATATATTGTAGAATAAGCTAAGTACATCAATTTCCATGGCCCTCAAAAATCTCTATCAATCAGAACAAACATTTGTAAAGGAAAAATTTGCTAGTTGGTAGTTACTGACAAATCTAAACAATCCTAACATTTTTTTTTACATTTTAATGCAAATAGGGAGTTATGTGTTAGTGTTTGTGGATTTTAGATACCAATGCACTACCTTACCACAGTCACGGTACTAGGAAAGCACCCTAAGAAGCAAGAATTAAGTGTTGCAAGGGAAGATTTTAGCAAGATTGTTAAGTCTATAACTATTATTCTGAAGATAATCACCCATTATCTTTCCTTGGAGATTATAAAATGATTCCCTCACTATGAAGTACTTGAAGCCATTTCTATTGTGTTCCCTTGATAATGGGAACTCAATAGTCTATTTGATTATCATCAAAGGCTAATGACTTTGATAGGCCAATTTTGCTAATTTGTAGAATTCAATGGACAAAGTATATAAGAAATTTCAAATAAAACTATTCTTAGAGAGAAATCAACCCATTTTGCAAGAAATACGAGGGAACAATTTCAAAAAATGGAGACCCCTTCCAAGAGGGATCAGTAACAAAGCTTTGGACAATTCTAAGTCAGAGAAAAAATTTGCGTGATTCAATAACAAAATTTCAAACTTGTTAATTTATGTCAATACATGATATTGCGCTCAATGGATGTGTTGGGTCACTCTGAAATTTTGCATCCTAAGGCATAAAGGTTATCTAAAAATCAAGAGTGTGGGCATATTGAAGAAGTTAGAATGAGAATATTTCCTTGAAAATAAGTGATAAGGATCATTTTTGCTATTTCGTGGGTCATGAAATTAGCAGTTGCGAAATGGAAAAATTTTGTGTTTGTGTGAAGGTAGAAAATTAAGTTGGCAAAATCATGAAATTTTGTTGATACACGAGTACTAGATAAAGGGCTCTCAAGATAGCAATTTTTTGCTATTTCGCGGGCAACATCAAAAAGGATTTCGAGGTAGTGATTTTTTGCTCTTTCGCAGAGGACGTATTAATTGCTAGTGAAATGGCAAAAAGGTGAACATTAATTAGAAAGATTGCCAAGTTTCAAATTGAAGTCTGTATTGCCACAAGAAAGAAGTGGTGAGACCTCCTCATCAATATTTTTGAAGTTCCACAGTTTGAATGGCCCTCTCACTCACAGATTGATAAATTGATTAGTGACTACTTGAAGACCCCAAAATTGGCATCGAAATTTCCAGAGAAAGATAGCAAGGATGATGCAATCCTTTTGGATTAGTTTTTCAATGTGTTTATTTTGTTTATTTGAATTGTAATTTGAGTTCTTTCAATTGTTATTAGTTATTAGTTAGGAATAGGCGCAATGGTATGAAGCTTGTTTGCATCCTTTCATTTTTGTATAAGAAAGGATACCAAGACCATTCACNCAGTTTGAATGGCCCTCTCACTCACAGATTGATAAATTGATTAGTGACTACTTGAAGACTCCAAAATTGGCATCGAAATTTCCAGAGAAAGATAGCAAGGATGATGCAATCCTTTTGGATTAGTTTTTCAATGTGTTTATTTTGTTTATTTGAATTGTAATTTGAGTTATTTCAATTGTTATTAGTTATTAGTTAGGAATAGGCGCAATGGTATGAAGCTTGTTTGCATCCTTTCATTTTTGTATAAGAAAGGATACCAAGACCATTCGCGAGAGATAGAATATAAGATATAGATATATAGAGTATAAATATGAAGAGAAGAATAGTATTTTGAAGATGATTGTATAGGGAAATGAAAATGAAGTACATATCAATTGTACCCACTTTTTGAATTAATAAAAAGACCATATTTTCTGTCCAAATTGAAGATTGTAAGTTCATTTACTTTTGACAAAACTAGTCCTCTATGATTATTGATTCTGAGTCAATTACTATCATTTAATATTTGGTAAAAGATTGAGTTGCAGTGTTAACCTTGGATCATCAGAGATTGCATATGAAGTGTTGTCTATGTAACTTTGTCTAATTGGTTTTCTCAGTGAAATTAAATTCAATTAGACTAAGGTTTTTTCTGCAAAGATCTTTTTTTTGTATATATGGTAGTGGATGGTGTGTAATCCACTGTCTCACAGAGTTGCATCTGAGGGTTTTGTCAAGGATTGACTCGATCTACACAATATTGGATAAAGGAATGGTCTAAGGATTATTTCATAATTTAGGAAATATTTCTAAAATTGCAAGGTTCATTGTTCTGTCAAGCACATTCATAATTTATGAACATTATACCCCCTTTTATTTAGAAGCATTCATAAGCAAGCAATTCAAAGTTTTTAGCACTAGTTCAATTTGTAGTTTGATCATTCTTGAGAACCACTTGCCATCTTAAGAGATCACTAGAATTTCATATATTTTTATTTGCTATAAAAAGTCTCCAACCAACAGATTAGGGTTGAGATATAAGTTCACCCACCTAGGTCCTACAGAGTCTGAAGTGTAGAGGAGTAGGATCATAATTGATCACTCCTATTCGTTGGCCAAGTCTAATTGGAGATCCCATAATTAAGAGGGTAATATTATAGGATTTCCAATCTGTTGATTTGGGCACCAACAGATTGGCGACTTTATTGAGGTTTGTTCAAAATTTCTAGAATCTCTGTTAAGATATACTTTACTAGGAGAAAGGACTCATAAGTCAACAAAGTTTTTCCCTTCAAGTAAGGGTGGCGACTCTACTTTTTGATTGGTTCATTTAATGAGAAAAGACTTTATTTTCATTAGTAGAAATAAAGGTCCAAGGAATCTAGCACTTAATTTCATGTGGGGAAGAAGGTCTCTGCATAAAGGAGATAATAACCTTATAGAATTAATCCCTAAAAGGAACTTAATTATAATTAAGAATATATCCGACATGTATTTCACTGGATACAATAAATTTGCTGATAGGGAAAGGAACTCATATAATGAGGACAATGTACAAATGGATAATCATACCCCTAGAGAAAATAGGNATCATTTCTTTTAAACTGATGCAGTAAATGATATAGAAGAACCAGAAACCCATAAGGTAGAAGAGGAGGATGAGGAAGAAGAGGATCGAAAACAGGATGCTATTTTTATTAAGATGGCTATTATTGGCTCAAGAGATGAAAATATGGCTAAATCTCTTAGAAAAAAAAACCAGATGAGATATTGGAGTGGTTAGGAATACAGAGAAGAGCACTCACCTCTCCGAAGAAAGAGAAAATAAAGAAGAAAGACCAAGACAAGAAATATGAAGAGATGAAAGGACGAGGGAAGAAAAGACAACAAGGGATGATAGAACATCTAGATATAATCCTCCTCATAGGAAAAATGAAGAGAAAATTTTCAACACTGGTCATACCAACCCCTTGTTTGAAACAAGCATGGGAGAAAGAAATGGAAAACATAATGAGAGAGATGGTCATTGGAGACATAAAAATAGTCAGGAAAATCATGGCCATGGTAATCCAAGGAAAAAAATATGGGTAATCAGTATAATGGTGGTCATAACCACAGAGGCATGAATTTAGGAGGCATAAATCACCAAAATCATAGAGGGCAGAATGTAAATCATCATAATGTGGGTCAAGGAAGAAGGGCACCCATGGTGATAGAAAGATACAAACAAATGGATTTTGATGGTATAGTTGAGTATCTAAACCCCATATATAATGAGTTAAGGAATGTCATTCCAAAGTTTTCAGGGAACAAAGTTGAGTCTGTTGAGCAGCATGTGATAAACTTGAAAAACATTATTGAAGAATTGGAGAAAAATAATGAAGATGTTTTTATGAAGTTATTTGTCCAATCTTTGATAGAAGATGTTGCTGAATGGTATAGAGGGCTTCTTGATGGGTCTATTTAAAGTTGGTTTGATTTTTTAAATTAGTTTATTGAGTAGTTTGGTGACCACAATGACACATCCTTTGCTTCTCATGAACTGACCAACATAAAGAAGAACTTCAATGAGTCAGTAGTAGATAATAATAAGATGTTTAATAAAGTGCTAAATAGAATAGCTAGAGACATTAGAAATGTGGACTCATTCTTGATAGACTTCTACCTGAGTGCTTTTGATAGCAAGACCCACTATGAAATCAGGTCCCATAGACCAAATACATTACAACAAGCATTCAAAACTGTCATGACTATTGAAAATGATAGAAAATCTTATGGTTGATTAAATAAAAGAGATGATTCAAAGTTGTATAATCCCAAAAATCCTAAAAGAGCTGATTTGAAGGAAGTAATGGACATGCTCAAAGATATAAAGGGAAAATAAGATAGGAGTGACAGACCACCAACACACATAAATGATAGGTTTAGACTCTATGATATGCCTTATAATACCACTTGGAAGGATGGAATACCAGTAAGTATAAATAAAAATGAGGAAAATCCTAATCCTTTGAGGAAAGCTAATCACTTAGTGGAAAATGGCCCCTGGTGTGAAGTGTGTACACTACCTCATTCACCAGATCAATGTGTAATTGCACAAACCATATTGGAGGAAGGAAACAAAAAAGATGATGAACAACCTATAGTGAATGCATTGTCATCAGAACCATTTTGGGGTAGGGACTAGGATGATTCTTCTGAAGATGAGTATATTCCTCATGTTGGTACTAGAAGAATGAATCAACAAAGCGGTATTCAACAAGTGTTCTCTGATGAAGAAGATTCCCCTGCAGTAAGGAGGTTAACTGATGAAGAAAAAAGAGCATATACCATAGAATTTGTGGAACAAGCCAAAAGCAATAATCAACTAAGGAATAGGTTAGTAAATGATGATCAAGGAAAGCATGTAAGGATGTTTGCAAAGGTTGAAAAGTAGGATAGTAAAAAATCAAGCACATCAAAGAACAGAAACGAAGATCTTCCAAAACAATAGGTAGAAGGATTTCAACCTCCAAATTTAACCAAGCCTATAGACAATCAAGTTTATGGTAAGCAAGTTTCTAATTGCAATTCCTTTATGTCTCAAGCATTATCATAGGTAAAAGTTTATGTTCCTTTAATGGAAATTATAAAATTCCCTGATTACAAAAAGGAAACTTTGAAAATATTGTCTATTGTAGAAATTCCTAGAGAAGATTTTTAGAAAAAGCAAGATAATGAAGAACCACTAATAATTTATTTAGGAACTACTGTAAATAAGAATACATCTCAAGTTGATCCTTTTTATTTAACATTGCTAATAAATAACAAGTTGGTCAAGAATTACATGATTGACTTAGGGGCAATAGTAAATATCACGCCAGCCGATGTCATGAAGGAGCTTGGATTGAATGTGGACACCACATATGGAAAGTTCTATGCTATGGAAAAAAAATCAGTCCCAGTGGTGGGAATCATGAAAGATGTGGAGTTCAAATTGCCAGCATGTCCTGACGCATCCTACAAAACTCATATCATAGTGGTTGAGGTTCCTACCAACTATGGAATGATATTGCCTAGAAAATCGTCAAACTTGGTAGGGGGACATGTTCAGTTGGATTTATCATATGCAAAATTCCCTGTAAATGGAAGAGAAGTAAGGATTGGTATGGAGCCAAGGTCTCCTTACATAATTGAAGAGGCTGATCCACAAGAAACAATTAATTTTTTCCATTCAGACATGGACAAATTTTAGGTAAGTATCACTAAGCCCATCCTTAATAATACTCACCCTATTGAAGTGCATGCAAAGGATTGTCCTAAAATGATTTGGCACATGTACTTTGATGGAGCATGTAGCAAGGATGGTAGTGGTGGTGGTGTGGTTTTTATGTCTCCTCATGGTAAATCTTTCAAGTATTATTTTCTATTGCATTTTGATTATACTAATAATGTTGTTGAGTATGAAGATCTTATATTAGGGTTGGATATTGCAATTAGGCATGAAATAAAGGTAGTATTTGTGTATGGTGACTTAAATTTGATTGTTTTAGAAATATGAGATAGGTTTTCCACAAGGAATGCAAGGTTAAGAATGTATAGAAACTTGGTTTGGGATTATTTATAACTTTTTTTATGTATTTTCCATTCAGTGGATTGATAGATCTAAAAATTTTGTTGTTGATTTCATGACTAATCTTGTTGTTAGACATAATGATTTTCCTTTTGATGAGATAGGTCAGGTTGAGATTAAATTTAGACCAGTTGTACCTGAGAACATTCAAAACTCACAAATTTTTGAAGATGATAAGGACTTAATGAAGTTTCTCACATGTGAAAGCTAAAATGAAAATCAACATATTGATTGGGATGCTTATGTGGAAGAGTGTGAAGGAAGGGATACTCTTTTTGAAAAAAAGATGTTATACAATTAAAGACAAACAAGATTCCAAAAGGATTAGTATCTTTGGAGAATATATTTGATAGTCAGGAGAGTTTCTGAGTGAAGAAAATATCTACAAATTATGATAAAGTATAAAAGATTAACTTGGGAAATGAGCACACTCCAAAGGAAGTCTTCATAGGCAAGATAATTGCTCCTAAAATCAAGTTTGAACTAATTGCATTGTTAAGGAAATACATGTAGGTATTTTATTAGTCATATGATGACCTCAAAGCCTATAGAGAAGATTTTTTTTAGCATGAAATTCCCCTAAATCCAGATGCTAAACCTTTTAGGCAAAGCCAATGACCTATAAACCCTAATTTGGCCCCTAAGATGAAGGAAGAACTTGTGAAATTAAGAGATGTTGGAATAATAAAACCTATTAGACATTCAACATGGGTGTCTAACTTGGTTCCAGTGAGGAAGAAGAGTGGTGATATAAGATTATGTGTAGATTTCAAGAACTTGAATATGTTATCTCTTAAAGATAACTGTGCATTACCCAATATGGAAGAACTGCTACAGGTTGTGACTGGAAATGATTTGTTGTCCATGATGGATGGATTTTCTAGGCTTAATCAAGTGAAAGTAAAAGAATTAGAATAGTATAAGACACCATTTGATAATCCTTAAAGGATCAAAAGTTGTCATTAGTATACAAGGAAAAAGTTTTGGACCGTCGGTCACAGTGTACACCGATAGACAGTTTACAATGTGACCCGAGGAAGATAGTTCATAGTGTAAACCGAGAAAAAAATATTTATAGAGTAAATCGAGCATAGTCTTACATAGACATCACCAAGCATAGTCTATAGAGTATACCAAGCACCAGTCTACCAAGAGACAGTTTTATTCCTGAGAAAAGTGGATCTGAGCTACACGTCAGCTAAAGCACTTTAGTGTTTAAATTAGTTTTTTGCTTAGCTGGACAACCATTTTTTGTGGACCAAGAACAACGAAAATTATGGATTTAATTAGTTTAACTAATTGTATTCATGCAAACTATAAGATCAAGGTCAAGTTGTAAACCTTTGATCATTAGAGTTATCAAGAAAAGAGTGAAACCTAATTAGGTCATAATCTTGTATAAATAGATGTAGTAATCAATCAAGAACATGATGATTGTAGCCGCAGAGGACATCTAAGGACCAAGAAAAGGTTTTCATGCACAAGGGCAGATAAAGAAGAATTCAATTTATCAAGAACTACATACAAGGCTACCAAGCAGTAACAGAGGTATTATCAATCACAGTAAGGTGATATTGTTTTTGTGAACTTAATAGATTTGTAATAAACAATTCAAGATTGCAAGCTATCAGGTCATAAGTATTTTTTTCTACTCTCTAATAATTGTAGAAAATATAAGAAATCCTTCAAGAAGGTGGACTTAACAATCTTATTTTAAATCTCTTAACTGAGTGCACACATACATTATGTTGTTAAAATCTCTTAACCGAGTACACACATACATTGTGTTTTTAAAATATCTTAATCAAGTAGACTTAACAAGTCTAACATGTTACTCCTAATAGGGTAAGATCATTAGAAGTGATCAAAACTTGTAACCTTAACCGAAACCTTCCATTCTGCAGATAGTGAAGCTTTGTGGGTTTCATCCCCACTGTAGTTTTTACCTTCTAACAGGGGTTTTCTGCGTTATCAATTCTTCTGTCATGTGTAAATGAGTTTCATGAATGTTTATATGTTTGTTTACATGCACTTACATTTATGTTATAATATTACATGCATGAAGTAGAAAAGCTACAATGGTCGGTCATACAAGTAAAGATTACTAAGGTTAATTGGTAATAGTTTTTAAGGGTACTAATTCACCCCTACCCTCTTAGTACACTCCCTTTCATTATTCCAACAATTGGTATCAGAGCTAGATCTCTTATTTGGAAAATTTTAATCACTTGAGAGAAAAGATCATACAATGGAAAGGTATAATCTTGATAAAAATATTGAGAATCAGAAGTTGCAGATACAAATTTTCTTTGAGCAATAGAAGGAAGCAAGAATAAATATGAAAGAGCTATTGGCTGAAAGAAAAGTCATGGCATCTCGCTACAATAAAACTGACTATCATGAAGAAGAGATACTTGATTTATTTGATTCATCAAGATTTGGATCTGATAATACATCTGACACATCTGAAGGAAGCATTGCAAGTCTAAATGAAATCAATCAACATCCGATTGAAAAAGTGAAAGTACTGTAGATCAGTCAAGAGACACAAATGGTAATAATTATTGATGTTATGAATAATGTAAGACAAGATAAACAAGAAAGAACATTAGCTATTGATGACAGGAGAAATATTACTGAGAAATTGCAAGAGAAAGAATTTGAGATACAAAGACTTACTGAACATCACATTGAGATCACCAATCAAATAGTTCTTGTGAGTTATGAGGCCAACCGTGTGAACATAGAATTCAATGGAAAATTGGAAGTTATTGGTGAACTAAAAGAATAAAATGAGAAACTGAAGCATGAAGCAAAGATTCAACAACAACATAATGATATGATCAAGAAAGCTGAAGACAGTACAAAAAGAATGGATGAATTTCTGAATGGACAAAGAAGACTCAACAACATTATCAGTTTAGGGTATACCGAGCATGGAGAGTCATCAAACCAAGTTGATCAAAGAGATTTCTATACAAATCTAAGAGAAAAGGAGTGTTCATGTAATCACTATGGAAAACTAGGCCACACATCAAATGTTTACAAGAGCAAGGCTAAAGGTATTCCTAAATCTACTTCTACATTCATATTTAATTATTATAATTGTAACAAGCATGGACACAAAGCACATGAATGTAGATCTAAGGTGAACAAACCAAAGAAGGAATCCTACATGGAAAAATATTGTCCTACTTGCAAAATGCATGGCCACACATCTCATGAATGCAGAAAAAAGAAAAAGCAATTATGGAAACCTAAAGAGAAAGAAAATGCTTATAAACTGAGAAGAGTCAGTAACTCATATGGTTGGGATTACAACACATGGGTAAATTGCATAGCATGTGGTAGATATGAACATATAGCTGCTAACTGTATGAAGAAATGGATAAGAAGATCTAGAAATTGGACTAACTCCAGAATGACATGCTTACATTGTCATAAGTTCGGTCACTTGAGAAAATAGTGCAGAGACCGAGTGACAGAGTCAAGCACTTTTGCAAATAGAAATACAATTGAAGACAATAGGAGAATGACAAATCAAATGTGGAGGAGAGCTTCAAATAGTCATAATTCTAGACCAAGAAATACAGTTGGTGACACCTCTTCTAATGGATTAGGAGATTTCACCACCCCCACCTAAGAAATACAAATAAGTATAGAAATGCACTCTACAAAGCTATATTTTACATCAGTTCCTATCTTCATTGAGAAAAAGCCAAATTAGCATGAATGAAGATGCACTATGGTATTACTTTTTATGTTAATGTGAATCTAGTCTGGTTGGTCAATATAAACTGAGAATACATCGGTGAACATGTGATAAAACAACCTAGTTGACACTGTATACCAAGCATTGTGTACCCACCGAGCTAAAGAATTTTGTGTGTTGACCGAGCATTATTGTTTTGTCGATCGAGAAGTAGGTGAAGCATTTTATGCATCACTTAGGGCACATTGTCTATAAAAGGGTTGAAAAAATCTCATTTCATTCATCCAGTGATAAAGAGAAAAAGCAGAGCAAAAAAGAGTGACTAAGAAGCGACAAGATTGCAGAGCTACCAATAGCAGATTCAAATCCACTCTGAAAGATTCCGAGCATCCACAACAAAGATCAAGTGAGTATCTAGACTCACCAAGCTAACTGTTTATTTACTGAGAAGCTCTAATTTGTCGAACAATGACAACCACATCATGGATCACAAAGATCAAGAATACAAAGGACAAAAGGATAGCATTAATAAAGAATTCAAAATGCGAAGAAACAAACTACAAGTTCTTCCCTAAGGTTGCTGCTCAACCCGACGACCAGGGAACATTTTCAAGTATTCCTCCTAGGGTTTTACTGGTTGAAGATATCTGTGCATACATTCATTACAAGGTTACAAAGATCAGAGACCTTGAGACTCAAGAATCTTACCAGAAGCTATGTAAGAATGGAAACCTACGGGATGAGTATAAGCACATAGAAGTGAAAGGGTTAACCAATGCCCTACTATTCCTGAAAGAGTTCAAAACCAAATAGATACATATAGTACTTAGCCGAGTACATGATGGGAAAATATAGCTAGATGAACCCAAACCAATCACAAAATATGTGATTCATGCAGTGACTGGTTATCCCATCACCGAGAAGGAAAAATCCCTAAAGCATCCTTCACGCCCCGACATTGAAAAGCTAACTGGATCCGAATGGGATGACAAAGGGTTGAAACTCAATACAATCACCGACCCTAAGATGAAATTTGGTGCATGTGTACTTGGGTACAATATATTCCAAGCTATTAGAATGAACAACATAGCATGTGGAGCAGTTGACACTGCATATAAAATTGTGAAGAAGGGACTGCAACTAGAGATATCTGAGCTACTACTGAAGCAACTGGAAGAGAATATGAGTAAAATTAGATCAACTAGATCTAACACATGTAAGTTTGGTTCCCTCCTTATGTGCACATTATTCTATTTGCATAACTTCTTTCCTTCAATCGGTAATGTCACTTGGGACACAAACTGACCAATCACTGCACAAATTACTGATTTCATTAAGTCACCAGGAGATAACTTTACACCTATAATGGATGAATACTTCACAAAATTCAAGGATTGGATGCAGAAGAGGATGAGAATCCTCGCTCAACTAGTAGAAAAATACAAGGATGAGATATGCTTTGCAGTTGACACTAACTCAACACTCATCAAAACCACACAACCAAGAATAGCATGGTTACCACCACTAGAATATGAAATTGACATTGATCAAGCTACAACAACTATTGAAACCCTGCTAAATGAGCCAGTGGATAAAACCTTGAAAATATTTGGAACATATGAGCAAGCCAAATCTAGAATCAAGTGGTCTAGTAGTAAAGAAGATAGACATGTAGAAGACAAAAATAATTAACACTCTTCAAAAGAAACTATCGGTAAAGACTTAGAACAATCAGTAGACATCTGATGACATATAACTGATTGAATGTTTGAAGATATTAAGTTGATCACCAAAATGCAAAAACATAATGCAAGTCATTAAATCAATTAATGGATTGTATTGTCATTGATGTCAACTTGATATAATCTGATCGGTTATATACAAAGTCTAAAAGACTTCAGAGAATCAGAGAGATAAATATTATGCTTTCAGTAATGCATAAAAGACCAACATTCACTAAGTGACTACATACACCGATAGCTAGTGGAACCCGATAGACAGAAAAACCCGAGAGCAAAGTCACAGTGATGCCCAAGCAAGAAAATCGATAAGCATTACCGACGAGCAGAATCACAAGCATTACCGACGACCAGAATTACAGTGTTACCCGATGGACAAACAACCTCGATGGAGAAGCCCGAGGAGAACTGAAGTATTGACCGAAGCTATCAAAGAGTTAAAACACTGAAATTAACTAAAGTTTAGAAATGACAAAATACTTAGCTGGCAGAGCTAAAGATAGACTTAACTGGTTGTTGATATTGTTTTCATCGACAAGTTAAAGCCAAACATATGTAAAATATTTAAAGTTTTTTTTATCTAGTTGGCAAGAAGATATCTATGAGATAAAACAAGAGTTAAGCTTTAAAGGAATATTGGATAAGATTGCAGATCACACCAAGAATAAGAAAATAAAGAAGTAAGAAACGGTGATATCATGTCTGTAAAGAGACAATCTAATTCATTATGAATTAGGGGAGTGAATAGAGAAAGAGGATGATGAAGAGAAACTAATGAAGAACAAATTCATATAGTCCTGATCAATCAAGCTGAGGAAAGAGCTAAATATTTCTGCGGACACCGAGCAATAGAGAAGCACAACATCACCGAGCAGAAAGAAAAGAGAAAAGGTATTGAAAAGATACATTGATCTGAAAGGTATTATGAGCTTACAATAGATCTAAAAATCTAAAAATCTAAGTTGTATGTGTGAATAGATCATTTATTGTTTCACTTTAACCATTGATTCAGAAAGTCTCTTAACCAAGCAAGACTTAACAATCCTTTCTATATTGAGATACATACCAAGGAGTATCAAAAAGTTTGATCATGAAGATAGCATGAGATGCAAGATACCATTTGACAAACTACACTGGGTTTGGTCATAGAAGGTGGCATAGAGAAGCATGATATCAAGTGACAAACTATTCTATTTAAATCCTCTAACAAGGTCATACCAAATAGTGTGTTTGTAACCTTTAACGAGGTTGGCTCTTCACTGAGATCACTTCAAAAGAGTGAAAATTTTGGGTTACCGATCCCAAGTGGTTTTTCCCTTAACAAGGTTTCCACATTAAAAATCCATGTGTCAATGTGTTTATGAGTCATTAATTTAGTGTTTTACATTACACATAACTAATCTGTATTGATCGGTATACACTAAGAAATTTATTATTTTTTGGTAAATGAAAGACTGCTAATCGGTAAACATTAAGAATAAGGTTTAACAGTGAACTCTGAGAAATAGTTACTTGATAAGTTTATTTGAAGGAATTTATCTTGTAGGACTGAAGATAACTAGAGGCTTAATATTGTGGTACTAAGTTTTTGGGTTGATTTATTGGAATATTTTTGAGGCCACTAATTCACCCCCCCTCTCAGTTATTCTAATAGATATCACCAAGGATCAGTCACCCATCGGTGAAGCTAAAGAGATAAGTGATTCAAAGTCTACTAAATCAAATGCACCACCTGCCAAGAAATCAAAGGTTACTAATGTAACAACTGCATCCAGTACAAGGAGAAAGACAACAAAAGAGGTAGACTCACCACCCTTGAAGAAAGGAACTGTGAGAACTTATCAGAAAAGAAATAATACATCCTCAACCACGCAAACAACACTGAAATAGAGAAGGAGATATCTAAGAGGAAGAGAAGACAAGGATAATACAAAAAAGGATGAAAGAGAACGAAGAATTCAGGCAGAAAAGGCCAAAATTCCAAAGATAATTGATGAAATTGCANTGAGAACTTATCAGAAAAGAAATAATACATCCTCAACCACGCAAACAACACTGAAATAGAGAAGGAGATATCTAAGAGGAAGAGAAGACAAGGATGATACAAAAAAGGATGAAAGAGAACGAAGAATTCAGGCAGAAAAGGCCAAAATTCCAAAGATAATTGATGAAATTGCACAGTCAATCATCAATACAGGCAGTATATTGAAAATAATAAGATTAGACAATGGGTACATCTATCTACTGAGGACCAAAATAAATTAGAGGAAGCAATCATTAAAATGATGGTAGCATACAAGTATGTACCTCTATAATTTGAAAGTAATTTTCCACAAGAGCTAAATGATAAGATATCAACAAGGTGGACATACGCATTGCATATGGAGAAAAAAATGAGAGAAAGAATCTTAGTAAATTACATGCTCGACTCAATAGTTGAAGAAATTGAATCAACAATGCAGGAGCATGCAAATAAATTTTTGGCAAAGACCAGAGCATACAAGGTATTGGAAAACAAGCTCAAAGATATTGACACTGATAACAATAAGATTTGGAATCAAATCTTTAATCCACTCGAGAAAATACTGGCTATCACTGAGATAGCTCACAATGAGGAGAAGGAGGCCACACCGAGCCCTGAGCATGTTTTCATCAATGACACCGAGGATATCAATCTCATTGATTTGACAACATAGGCAAGTAAGGCCATGGATGACATTCCTTAGATATTGAAATCATTAGGAGAAACACCAGATATCACTATAAAAGATATAACTCAAGGTGATTCTGATGATAATGCAAAGGCTGATGAAGATGTAACTATTGCCACCGAGCAAAAAAAGGAACATGACACTACAAATGTTGCACATGAAAATGTACCAGGTAACATGCCTTTATTGATACAAGCTATCAATATAATAGCAGAATCTAAGGAGAAAACACCTGTGCCTAAAACAAACACACCAATGGACACAGGTGATGAACAAGGGGAAAGGAAAAGACAGATAATAGTGGAGAGAAACTGAGGGATGTACCCACTGAGGACAGTGGAAATGAAGAAAAGGTTTCAAGTCAAGACAAGGTTGATATAGATACATCTACAACTGACCAACATATTCATACCGAGCAGCATACCAAAGGAACCACACCTCCCAGGCAATCACCGAAATCAACAAAGCCAGAGAAGGATCTTGCTATAATCCTTCATTCCCCCACTATCAGCAACATTCTGAAGAAGAAGAAGAATAAAAAGAATAAATCTCCTATTACACTTGATGAGATCATTGACATACCCGATTGTGATCCAAGAACACTGGATCCTGAGTCACTAAAAAATTATAGAGAACTATGCAAAAGGAAGGCAATACAGGACAAGCTCAAGAAGGAGCACAAAAATTCACAAGTCTTGGATACTACAAAGGAAATCCTACTGCAAATAGTTCCTAACACACAAATTGATCAAAATGCACCAATCCTTGATCAACTAGCAGTTCTGACCGAGGCCATAACATCATAGAATGCATAAGCTGACAAGGTCATTGAAGAACATGCAGAAGAGAAGTGTCATTACAAGATAACCGAGAAAATAAGCCAGGAAGTGGTAGAGAATAAGGTAAATCTTTCTAAGCTAGTAACTACACTAGAACCAATCATATAAAGAGTAGTTAACTTAGTTCAAAAGTTGTGCACACTAGAGCAATTCATTACCGAGCATAGTGAAAAGGTTGCTAAAATAAATGAGGATCTGAAAGCTAGGGCACAAAGTATGTCAACTAAACCAAATTCATTCCAACTATATTATGAGAAAATTGTAGAATCAAATTGGTTGAGACTTGAAATTCAAAAGGAAGAAAGCAAAATCATAGATGAAGTAACCGAGCTCCAAGCTATGTTACTATTGAATCTCACATTGCTGCTACAACACATGACTTTGGAAAAGACTCTAATTGCTACCCTAGAGATGTCAGTCACAAAAGTATCTATGACATGCATGCCAGAATAACTTTGGAGCACATGACCCTCAAACACCTCAAGGAAAAATAGGACAAGCTGATGGCATCCATACAAAAATATCATTCACACATATTTGACAAGCTGTAAGTACTACATATTTGTCATTAATTTGAAAAAAGGGGAAAAATGTAGTGCCAAAAGGCGAAAATATATGTACCAAAGGGGAAAATGTATGTACCATAAAAGGGAAAATGTACCAAGGAAAACATGTACATACATGGTACCAAGGCATGCACTTAGGGGGAGTCATTGAAAAGGTAATTACACTTGTTGTATACATGGTACATATCAATTTTTGATACTAATGCCAAAGGGGGAGATTGATAATCCTTAAAGGATCAGAAGTTCTCATTAGTATACAAGGAAACATTTTTGGACTGTCAGTCACAGTGTAGACCGATAGACAATTTACAGTGTAACCCGAGGAAGACAGTTCACAGTGTAAACCGAGCACAAAATGTTTATAGAGTAAACTAAGCATAGTCTTACAGAGACATCACCAAGCACAGTCTAAAGAGTATACCGAGCACCAGTCTACCAAGAGATAATTTTATTCCTGAGAAAAATGGATCTGAGCTACACGTCAGCTAAAGCACTTTAGTCTTTAAATTAACTTTTTTCTTAGCTAAACAACCATTTTTTATGGATCAAGAATAATGACAATTGTAGATTTAATTAGTTTAACTAATTGTATTCATGCAAACTAGGAGATCAAGGTCACGCTATAAACCTTTGATCATTAGAGTTATCAAGAAAAGTGTGAAACCTAATTAGGTCATAATCTTGTATAAATAGATGTAGTAATCAATCAAGATCATGATGATTGTAGCCGCAGAGGACATGTAAGGATCAGACAGAGGTTTTCACGCACAAGGACAAATAAAGAAGATTTCAGTTTATTAAGAACTACATACAAGGCTAGCGAGCAGTAACCGAGGCATTATCCATCACGGTAAGGTGATATTGTTTTGTGAACTTAATGGATATGTAATTAACAATTCAAGATTACAAACTATCAGGTCATAAGTATTTTTGTTTACTCTCTAATAATTGTAGCAAATAGAAGAAATCCTTCAAGAAGGTGGACTTAATAGTCTTATTGTAAATATCTTAACTGAGTGCACACATACATTGTGTTGTTAAAATCTCTTAACCAAGTAGACTTAACAAGTCTAACATGTTACTCCTAATAGGGTAAGATCATCGGAAGTGATCACAACTTGTAGCCTTAACCGACACCTTCCATTCTGCAGATAGTGAAGCTTTGTGGGTTTCATCCACACTGTATTTTTTACCTTCTAACAGGGGTTTTCTGTGCTAGCAATTCTTGTGTCATGTGTAAATGAGTTTCATGAATGTTTATATGTTTGTTTACATGCACTTACATTTATGTTATGATATTACATG